>NW_024102837.1:14937737-15216071 GCF_013122585.1 Styela clava
TGTTGCTACCGTGTATATTGAATCAGAAGACTCAGATTCCGGATTTGTGGTTTATTATTAGGCAACTTCACAGTTAAAACAGCACAAAACAGAGAACACAGGAAAACACGTCCGCCCGCCAGCGCGGCAGCCGGAAAAGAGGCGGGAAGCTCTTTTTTTTCACGACTCGATGGTGATCGGAGTCCCACAGCAACCGGACCCGGATGAAGAATATCCAAACCAAGGGTCCTCAAAAAGTATATAGGCAAATACAAAAAGACAAACTAAATTAAAACACACGGATAATAAAATCCGTGACAGAATCCCTCCCTTGTTTAGGATGAAACTCCACAAGTTTCATTCTCAAAATCGAATTAAAAAAAACACAAAACAACCAAATTTTTTAAAGATTATGTACCCCTTCCCCTCTTCAAAATATCTTTCACATAGCCAAATGGTTTAAACAAGATGATACAATAAAAAAAGGTTGTGAACGAAATTGCTCTTCAAATCCTATTCGATATGAATTCCGCTTGACTTGCTTGGCACAGATGTCTTGGTAATTGATTAGCAATGACCGAAACTGGTTTTTCTCATCTTCATTCAAATGTTCCACTTCGGACAACAACGGCTCGAGGTGCTCAGGCAAACTTTCCCCCACTTCAGGATCAGGGTTAGACATTTCAGCAATTTGATAAACTTCCCCCCTTGGGCAAACTATTCCCACTAAAGTACCCGCCTCGACATGCACCGGTTTCTGGCTCACGTTGACCACACACATTGGGATTACAACGGCCCAGGAATTCATCACTGCAGGCAACACACCAATCCCCAAATCCAAAACCGGTCAAAAAAATCACAGCCAGCTTCAATCACCGCACACATGCCGGGACCTCCATCGTTACACCAAGGCTCACTCAGCCCACCAAAAATGTATGTTTTGCCTGAGACACCGCTCCCGAAGTCGCCAAGTTTATGATGTTTCCGGTAAACTCTTCGTCCATGCTGGAATTTGTTTTATTTTCCCGATCGTCCGAACCTTCGAAGTTGCCGTCAGTTACTCCGCCAAAACCGCCGCAGTGCTCGCCATTATCACGGTTCGGATGTTGATCATATCCGGGCGTGCTCGCCATTATCACGGTTCGTGATGTTGCTACCGTGTGTATTTAATCAGAAGACTCAGATTCCGGATTTGTGGTTTATTATGAGGCAACTTCACAGTTAAAACAGCACAAAACAGAGAACACAGGAAAACACGTCCGCCCGCCAGCGCGGCAGCCGGAAAAGAGGCGGGAAGTCTTTTTTCTCACGACTCGATGGTGATCGGAGTCCCACAGCAACCGGACCCGGATGAAGTATATCCAAACCAAGGGTCCTCAAAAAGCCTATAGGCAAATACAAAAAGACAAACTATATTAAAACACGGATAATAAAATCTGTGACCATAGCAACCTAGTAGTACTTGACGCAGAATTTCATGAAATTCCGTCTCTACAAATATATGAATGTCTATAAGAGTTTCTCGTCTTTTTGCTGACATTGAGACATAGCTGTAAATTTTCAAGACAACATTCAAATTCCTTAAAGCAAATTTCAATGTATTGTGTACAATGTGTGCACTGCAGTTAGCCGTAATAATACTATCATTTAGTGTGCGAACATTAGTATAAAGATTTTTTTCTCCAAAATTGCAATTTGCGTTATCTTCACACTCTTTTCCAATCAAGTTGTAAATTGTTCATAGTGTTTTTCAAACAAGTGAACATTCCATCCGCACTTTCATCTGCATTCTAGAAGAAATCAATAATAGAGGTAACTGTGCCATGTTCCAAGCTAAACCAAATATTTCTTTGGCCATTTGAGCCGGACCAAAGCGAAATTAAAAAAAAATAATTGGAAGCTTGAAATACATAAACGGAGATGATTTAAGAACGGAACAATATCAAACACAGTACTATAACTATCGGGCAAAACGATGTTGGAAAAAATAAAGGACAATTATTATCTTAGAAAGGACAAGGACAAAAATCTCAAATAAAGGATTGTCCTTTGAAATAAAGGACGGTTGACAACCCTAGTTGCATACATACCATACTACTGGTAGGCTTCCTGTTCGTAAAACTTCATTTTTACCATTGATACCTCAACAACTGTAGCCCTGCACCATACAATGTTCTACATACGACCACAGTCACCTCACAATGGTACCATTGTGACTTTACCTCAACGCAGCTATCGTCATGGCTACTCAGATTATTGGTGCACGGAGTCGTTTCTAGTTCTGTTGTTGTTGAAACGCGAGATTACTGGGCATACCTGGTTGGAATGCCTTGACGTATTTATATTTATTTTCAAATTAACGTATATATGATACTGTATATACACAGTTCGACTTTTTTGTTATTATTTTCTTGTTAGACTTGCTTATGGGTGCCGCTGCTCGATAACCAAATTTAGTTTCTCGCGGCTCCCCTCACCCTGAAATGCCTTTTAATTATTTATTGCAATTTGTATATTAAGTGTGCATTTAGTATGGTGAGAAAATAAACTACTGATTACTGTACATTATGTATATAGGTAATAAACATGGGAGGTATTGATGATGTTTACACCAAACCTGTCTAATTATTATAGCACCCATGTAATCCTATTAGGTGGCAACTGACTCTGATGGCAACTGACTCTGACCCCAAAAGGCCTTATCGTTTCCACCCAGTCATATACCTAACGCATGTGTTTATGTATTATTTATTTATACTGTACGTGTGTTTTCTTGGTTCGACAAATGTAATAAAATTTCTCTCTCTCTTGTCCTGATTGTCTGATAGTTGTTCTGCTTGCCGGACACTTTTCCTGTTTGCTACACACTTGTCCTGGCTTCAATTATATTTTGTTTATATTTTCTCGTTGACAAAACAAAGAAACCCTCCCCTCTCGGTGGTACATTGCCATCAGTAAACACTATCCGGTTGAAATCCGGATTTCGTATTTTGACGCAACATGTCGTACAAAAGTAGCGGCAAAACGAAATTTCAATTCTTGATGCATTCCACGAATTTATGATGCTGATTTGATACCTTTGTTGGATAAAAAGTAGTTACCGCTTACCAGTACCGTTATGCCGCCCAGGGATCGTAATAAATATAAAAGGAAAAGATATCATCGAAGAAAACGAAAACGGTAGGCTCAACCTAATTTTGTAATTGCAAAACTTAGAGATAGCCTAGAATTCAGGATTTAGACATCTTATCGGCTTTCGTCTTGATCTCTCGCGGGATAATTACGAAAATAGGTATTTATAGGTTGATCTTTTTGCACATAATCATCCCCACAGGATTCTGGGATTCGAACCTACAAACCAGAGCAGGGTAATCAGAAGTCTGAAGGTGCGGTGACGAGCGTACCGTAAAAGCGCCTAACTTCGGACAGTTCCTAACTTCGGACAAAATTTTTGAACGGTCATATCTTGGCTAAAACGCGCCGTATATTGCTAATTTTATTTATTATAGGTTGCGCTGTTATATCTACATCTATTCTCATCTTTTTTATTGTTGCATAATTATTTTTTTGGTAAAAAAAACGGAAATTTTGCCGAAAATTGACTGCCCGGCATTCAACGGCGCAGAGCGTCGCTCCTACTGCAGCTATCATCGTCAAAATACCATCATTCGGTAGAGGGCGACAACAATGTATATAATTTATTTGAGTGATCGCAAGATGTCGTACGAGATTTAAATAAAACCTAAAATTCTGAATTATAAATTCCGTAAGAATATTAGGATTTCACGCAGCGTCAAAAATTACGTCAACCTCACGTAGATTATTTTTCGCTCACTTCCGACACGACGTCACACTGCGTCGCGGAAATGAATTTTGACGCCAGACACAACGGAGCCAATATGACAATTTCTGTTTAGATAAAGACGGCGTTCCAATGTAATATTTTTGTATTTTGTTCGGTCATGTATGAATATATGCCAAAATTACATTAATGAAAATACATGTCACACTTAATCGATGACGTTAAAAATCGAATATATAAAACTATGATAATTCCAACGTCCATATGGCACAGTGCACTGACTTGACCATTATTTTATGATTAGTAGTCGAAATGACAGTTATTGAATACGGCCTGGGTGAATTTTATTCATTCTAAATTAAAAATAAATTCAATCTCCAACAAATAAACGGGACCTACATGTTTACAAGATTAAGTTGAATTTTGAATTAAACTTTACAATCGGATTTACCGTGTGTTTGATATAATTTATCATTTATAAAGATAACCGCGCAGAATAAAAAAAAGCTATCCGTCGAGAATATTAATACTTCAAAGACTTCGATAGAAGCCCGTTAAAATACTTCATTGTGGATTGAAACGGTTTGCATCAGATAGATTTACGTATGCATTTCCTGATTAAAATGACTAACGTGTTATTATACTCATCTGAAGTATCGAAAATAACGAACGAAAGATGTATACATAGGACGACGGAAGTTTCAAATAATGCATTTTCGCCGTGACGTCAATGTTACGTTACGACGACGATCGAGCGTCTTATCTTCACGCAACGACGTGATTACGTCATCCGCATCGGAAGCCTCTTTCTCTCTGTGCGTCGCGGTTACGCAGTGAAGAAAATGACTGTCCGAAGTTAGGGCAGTGAAGGATAACGGTCAGATGGCAAGAAATATTGATTATTATAATAGTAAAAATAGTCCAATTGAACCGAAATTTGCAGGGAATGTAAATTACCGCACGAATGTTTTACCGAGCAATTTTGGCACCGTTTGGACAATAAATGGCCGAGTTATTGACGAAAATATAGTAATTTTGTCCGAAGTTAGGCGCTTTTACGGTAGTATATGCAGGATACCGGTACCGGTAATTATTCTTCTCAATTTGATGACCAATGATGAGATTTTGAGTATCGTGTTCTTAACGAATAAGTTAACGTTAGCGCTGTGTACTGATTGTATGGACTTCAGTTCAGTATGAATAATAATGAAAGTTAATTAATCTGAATATAATTAGAAAACTGTTAATAATAATTCTAGATATTTAATACTTAATTGATATTTTTTGGCAGGCCGATGGATTTTGACAAATTTACCAATATTGATACAATTTCGTCACCACACGAGGGAGATCTGCACATCGCTAACGAAGTATCACTTGAACCTGTTGTGAAAAGGATTTTTCTATGGTTTTATAATGTAAGCTATATTATACTTTGACTTTCTAACCTTATTACTGAAGGACATTTCTCCGATTCCAGGACTGCCCTATGTATCTCTGAGTTGAAAGCCTTATGTCAGTACAGCACATTATCCAAATTCCAAGAATTTCCCTGCTTTTGGCTAAATAAAACAAACACTGTGTCTCACAAACGAGGGGTGTCTGGGACCACGTCAGATGCGTCATATCACACCATGCTTGTCTCAATAATAATCTAAGTTAATCGCGCCCGTCACATGATCAAAATTGCCGTTTTTTGCTAAAAAAATTTTTCCCAAGGAATTCAATGATAATGTTACTAGATTGCGCTTTTTTGTAGTATTTTGCGCAACTTTATTATACTGTATTATTACTGATATTGAGGGACAACAATGTCCAGACGTCTCCCAAAGGAGGGGTGTTTGATCATCTGGAAAATGGGTTTCTCTGAAACGGGACAATGTCACCCGATTTGTATAGTGTGCCGTACTGTATGTGTCTTTAAAACATGTGTATGACACTCAGTGGATGGCTCATCAAGCTAAGTGTTACTAAGAAATAAACTATCTATCTAAGCTTGCCGCACTTGGGTTTGCAAGTCAGAATCTCGCGTAGGATAATAATGTGCGAGAGGATTGTTGGACTCCTCGCCATTGTTGGGTTGATCAGTATCGTCTTCCACGACCATCAGGTCCATGCACTGGTTAGCTCTTATCATACCTAACATGAACTTTCCTCTCCTTGAGATAAATAGGAAAATCCTATCTTATCACCTTTCCTCTCCTTTTTTAAGATACGGAGTTTCTGATTTCATACATTTCAAACCACCGAACAAACTGAACCTGAGAAGCTGTGGTTTGGTATTATTAAACCATCTTATCCGCTTTCATCTACTCTGCGTAAATTCGAATATTTTCTTCTTTCAGAAACTTCCCAACATTTCAACACCTTTTTCCTATGCAAATGAGATTTTATTTTCAACTCGAGCTCTGCGTTATGATCTTAACTCAACCCGTGAACAACTGAATTCTACAAAACAAGAATTGAATGAAATCATGAAGAAACTGAATAACCTAGAAAATAACGTCAGAGAATTGAAGAATTTTTCAATGGGGGAAAAGAGAGGGGTTTCCCCTTTGCGTATTCCACCCCCTCCTCCCCCACCACCACCTCCTCCTCCGCCTATCTCAACATCTGCTTCAAAAGTGAGTTCCATTTTATCAGTTTGCAACGTTTAGAGTAGACATGGGCAAAGTACGATCATCTGTGGGCCAAATCCTGTCCGTTGGGTAATTTAATCTGGCCCACCTGATGCTGCCACAACCAAAATTGATGTTTTAGCTAAAAATAACTCAAGGAATTTGTTGAGATCGCGGTTAAATTTAGTTTTGGTACGAGACCTATAGTCTTCCACCTTTGCTTTGTAATACTGTAAATATTTTTCATAAAATGTAACTTTTTACGTCACACTTACATGGCCCGTCAGTGTGAATGGTCAAAATTGGTGGCCCCTGGTTCGAAACCCACCTCTGGTTTAGAGTGATGTTATCCAACCGGTGGGGTCTTCTTCCTTAGGGAGGAAGTACTTGTTGGGAAGAAATTTTGATTTGCATTTGCCTCAGTATTACGAATATTCTTTGGGTCTTTTTGATTCTACGATTCTTATTTATACACAAATTCTAAACTAATAAAACTACAGTAGTGGCAATGCGGATTGCCGTAATTAACTCTTGTAGTAATATAGAAAAAATACGAAAACAACATGAAGCGTTTACTTTCATCGCGAACACTCGGATCAATGGCTGTGTGATTAAAAATGATTTCATTTTGTGCAGAAATACTTCAGTCACAACATAAACCTATAAATAACATATTATTCCAAATTATGACCAAGTCTCACTGGTTTCAAAAAATTTTGGGTATCGGAGAAGGGTTAACCAGTTACTTGTTTCTCTTTCAGCCTTGTTTTCTCTTAAAGAAGAAACCTCCACAAGCTGCAATAAAGAAACCTGTTAAAAAGGAAACCCAGGTATTTTTATATATCTCAATCTTGTTTAATGTTTCGATCATGCTGATTTTTTGGAGCCTGAGGCAAGCTTATTTATTATATTAAATTGAACATGGGCCGGGGTCTCCAGAGCAGTGGTTCTCAAACTTTTTAAGATGTACCCGCTTTTAAATACTTGTCAAGTCTCGCACCCCACTTCAAAAATAACTAGCTAACAATAAGCTACAAATAACAGATAGTAGGCCGACAGCATGTTTTATTGAAAAAAAAAAGATTGAAAATACTTGGATGGAACGTAATTAATCAAAATGAAAAAATGTGAATATGCACAAGGCAGGTATGATCCAATGTAACAATTATTTTTAATCAGCTTCACGCCCCTCGAAAAAATGTCTACGTCTCCCACCGCTTGAGAACCACTACTCCAGAGTTCCATTATTTCACCTATTTGTGTTTTGGCATCAATTTCGTGCCCATATATTCGAGCATTGCTCCAATAATTTATTACTATGGAACACATTCGATTTTAACAATGCTGTAACGGTCGTGGATGTACAAAATGTTTTATTGGCACACGTACATATGGTTTATATCCACTAGGTTTTGCAAGAGACTTTCGACTTTGGGTTAGATAAAACCACGTGTTCTCACTTACATTCTTGCTGTATTTAGTCATGTTAGGTTAATTGCCCTGCCCTGTCACCACTACGAATGGCTTTGTCATAGGTCACTTACAGGTTGAAGAACAATGGAGTATACAATATACCCAAATGAGGAGCTACTTTTGAAATTTGCCACTGTTTCCTCCTTCTAGTTGCGCGATCATTTTTGGGCGCTCCCGTAGTATATGCAGTAAGATGGTGGACACTGGAACAACGTAATATGTGAACCAAGTCAGGGTTAAGCCTGAATTTTATTCTAATTTTCCTTATTTTAGTTCTATTACGAGTTCGGGGACTAGCCAAGTGACTCCCGTAGTATTTGTACCTGAAATTATGCCCTAACCCCAACCTGGTACACATACTACGTTCCGGTGTCCACCATCTTGGTGCACATACTTCTTGAGCTCCCAATTTTGTGAATGATCCCGCCAACAATCACTCATTTAACTTGTCTTTATTCTTCTCAATATTGTTCAGAAATCTCTCTGTGTTTCGTTGGACGATATTCTGAATGTTAAACTGAAGAAAACTCAGCCACAGAAAAATATTGATGAGAAAGAAAATAAGGTTCATTTAGAACTATTTTTGGAAAAAAGAGTATCTTTCATATTTAGCATTCCCCAGACCTGAGATGAGTAAACAACGGCACACGGGCCAAATCCGGCCTGTTGGGTAATTTATTCTGGCCCGCCTGATGCTGCCACTACCTGACCTTATTTTGATGTTTTAGCTAAAAAATAGCTGAATGAATTTGTTGAGATTGCGAATAAATTTAGTTTTGGCATGAGGCTTATTATTTTCCACTTTTGCTTTTCTAACACAACTGTAAATATTGTTCATAAAATGGAACTTACGTCACAGTTACATAGCCAGCCAGTCTAAGTGAGAAAAATTTTTGGCTTTTGGTCTGAAAACTTTCCCGCCCCTGCCCTATCCAGTTTACAACATCCTAATTCTGGTGTTGAAACTGGAGTCTGAGCCCAGGAATTTTGACTTCTAAAATTGTTTTAAAAAAGAAGCACCCTCCCCTTTAAAAATCAACTGTTTTTAACTGTCATCCTCTACCGAGATTCCTATTACTTGGGTCAACATGCTGCGCTGCAGATTAGCTGATATAAAGGCCGTGGTGCATATTTGAGTCCACCTTTGAAAATCCTGGCTGCACCTCCACAATACCCCTTCTCCCAAAAACCATCCCCTGTTTTAACGTCTATCCCCTGTCGTCCTCTATTTTCAGGTTCCTGTTAACAAGCCCAACATGCCTCGCATCACCTTAGCTGACATAACGTCTGTATCTCTGCAAAGATTGGGAAACATTGAACAAACATCTGGCAACTGTCAGAATGAAAATATGGTGACACCGAAGTCTGTTCTTTTGAAGAGGGTGAGCAGATTTTAATATTACTGGTCTTTCTCGGGGACAAATTTTGTGCCTTAGGAAAGGAATTTTATTTTGTTTCCAGGTGTTGTATTACCACTATGATGGGTACTCTCGTAATATGTGAACCAAAATGGCAGACATCGAAACATAGTATGTGTGCCAGGTTAGGGTTAGGCCATAATCTCAAGTACAAATGCTACGTTAGTAACTTGGCTAGTCCCCAAACTTGTAATAGAACTAAAATAAGAAACATTGGATTTCGTCCTGGTAGACGAACTACGTTTCGATGCCTGACATCTTTGTTCGCACACTGCAGGAGTACCCTGTAATGCACTAGCCACGTCCTGCTCTATTGAAAAGGGGGGGGGGTAATTTTACCACTTGTCCTCCCTAAGAAGTAGATCTCGTGTTTTGAAGGAGTAATTTTACTGTATATCTGTCAGTAGTATTATTATTGTAATGGGTACTTCTGCACACATTCTGTTCTATTGAAAAGGGTATAGTGAGGAATGTCCAAGGGATCAAACTCCTAATATTGGCTCAGATACCTAAAAATAGTGATAGTAATTTTGTTTTTAATGCAGACGCTTCGAAAGACGACAATGAAACGTAGCCCGGGTGGAACTCCTATCATCCGACGCAATCCAGATCGGTCCACGGCTACAGGGCCTACACCTGAGTTTGCAAGGGCTTTACGGAGGAAATTTAGGGTAATTTTTTATTATACGGCTTATTCAGGAGGGGTTCACCAGATACCAAGTTGCCTATTTTCTAGGCTTACAAAATGACCCACACATAGTTTATTTGGTAAAATTATACTTGCACGCCCATAATTTGTCGTTTTCCTCCGAAACTAAAAAATTACGATCTAAAAATAAACTGCGAAAGTATCTCGCTGTTTTTGAAAAAGAGTGCACTAGTAGTGAACACTGGTGCCAATGTTCTAAAATAAAGTAACAGGTGCGCCAATTGAGTAGCCCCACTCTTAGACATCATAATGCACTCTACTTCTTGCTAACCAAAAATTATTTCATTTCAGTCCATAAGAACTTCACCATTAGCTGAGGATCATCTCATGCAAAGTCCAATATGAAGCATCTGTAGCCAGAAGCATAGAAGAGTATAAAATTCTAGTCCATGTCAGTAACTGCTAGCATAGAGCCTAATTACTTTCAAAAGTATCCGGTATGTTTTGGGCCTTTGCATTATTATTTGGTTGAAGATATATAAAAATGAATGTAACTATCTTGTTCAAAGCATTTTTCAGAGCATCTTTAATCAAATACCATTTGGTTGCCTTTGCCTGAAGCATCAAATATTAGTTCCGAGTTAGTGGCAACTTACTTGCATTGTGCCTTGTTTGTAACGTAACTGTAAAATTATTGATCGTTTCGAATATTTTCATCTCGGAACATGACAGATTAACTTTTTTGAAGTTTATTCATTACTTTGTATATAAATTTGTAAATGCTTGAATTCTAATCCAGCCTTGTTCTAAAAAAATTGTTTAAAAAGTATCGGATTCATTTTAAACATTTTCATCTTGAAACATGACATGACAGTTTGATCATCAATTTATTAGATCTGTATATGAACTATTATTTTATCAGACAAATTTTGGTGCCTCTGCTCAAACCACCAGATAAATTTTTTCTAGTAACCGGCATTAGCTGTAGCACAGGGGCATAGCATCCTCCTTCCGAGCAAAATTGTTTTAAATACCTTTGTTTCATTGGGCCTCCTGAAGTATGCGCACCAAGATGGCGTACAACCTGAACTCGGGTTGTGTTCCAGGTTAGGGTTCAGGTTATGCGACATCTTGGTGCACATACTTCAGGAGTTTCGTTTCGTCATCTTGTATCTCATGTATGGATAAATAATTTTTGAATTAAAATATTATTTTAATAGACACCCATTGCTATGAAATTTTAGACTCGACTTTTTTTTTCTCCCTACTCTAAGCACCAAATATCAATTTTCTAGTTCATTGACTGCTTGAATTGTGCCATGTTCAGAGTTTATCATCCTGAACCATGACTTCAAAAATTATTTCTAAATATTGAGTATTTTAACAGTAACCTTTGCTTCAAAATATTAGATAGTTTTTTTTGCAATATTTTCTTATTTATTAACTTTTGTATATCCAGCCTTTAATATTATAATCAGTATGATATGTCAATTTAAGAGTGGCCATATTTTTTTTTTCAAATTTGATGTACAATAGGATTTTTTTCATATTTATTCCACAAGAAAAAAAAAGTAGCGAACCACAGCCTGTTATGTGGTTACCAGTCCATGTTTGGTATGCGATTAGTTAGCCAGCTATTCACTTCAAATGCATGGATTGTCGCGGTCTCGGGGAAGCCGTAACTGATCAGCGGATACGTAAACCACCCAAAAATCGCCTTGCACATCATAATAACTCCCTACAGAATTCGAATCAGCGCTGGGTAGTCAGAGGTGTGATGGCATGTGTATTCATAACTCCCAGCACGATGTGCAAACAACTGTTTTTGCACTTGACCTGATTTAGTGAATGCACGAGAAGCCATGGTTTGTAACAGTGGTGTAGCTAGGGGGGTGGTTTTGCGAGTCGAAACTCCCCCCCCCCTCTTTTGAAATGTAAAAAAATATAAAATCATTTTTCTGTATCATAGATAGCAATTTTCTGTAGCTTGAAATGCTTTTTAGACCCCAAGACTACTAGAAACACGCGTATTCCAGCGTTTGATCGGACTCGCTAGCTGTTTCGATCTAGCTTGGCAAAAAATAAAATTCAGAACCCCCCCCCCCTTGAAAATTTCTGGCTACGCCACTGGGTCGTTATATCTAACCAAAAGTTGACTTTCCTCTCCCTATTGTTTTATTTTGTATATTTTAATCATAATCGCTCTCTGCATTCTATTTGCCAATGTTGTTTTACTATCAGTTGAAGTTGCGTGAAACTAACTACCTTTCCTTGCTCTCTATGCCTTTGCGCAGGTGGATCCGTATGCGTATTACGCAAGGATGCTGTAGCAAGAGTGTAAATGGCTATTCTATTTAATTCAAAAGTCTTGCTGCACACGAACACAAATATATTTCTGTAACGTTTCGTCTGACCGAGGTCAGACTTCTTCAGACAATCATTTTACAACTATCAATAATAGTTGTGATAGTGATAGTTGTAAAATGCTTGTCTGAAGAAGTCTGACCTCGGTCAGACGAAACGTTACAGAAATATATTTGTGTTCGTGTGCAGCAAGACTTTTGAATTAAATAGTTGTTTTACTAATTAGCATATTTGCTACATGTGTTTTATGTGATAACTATTTCTTTATCTAACTTACTAACAGTCATTATACGCAGTTTCATGAACTTCTTTCCATTTTGAATGTGAAAAAATTCTGGGTGAGATTTTGCAAAGCGTGAGGGACACTCTTCCCAGTGCACTGCTGGTGTTTTTTTCTACATTTATTCCGACAGTTATTAAGATGGAGAGAGAGTTTTATTGTTCGTCAACCAGAAAACAAGAATTGCTACAAAAAAATATATACAAAATTATTCGATGCGACCATATGGTCATCGGAGTAAGCCCCCCATAGTCACCACTCAGTAGTATGCATAAGATTAGGATTTACATACAAGGCCCCTCGTCCGGTTACCATTTCATGGCGGGTATGGGATTAGTTAACCAGTTATTTGTTTTCGGGGACATGTACTTCATGGTAGAGGAACCCTGAACTGATTGCGTGAAAACCACCGAACGGCGGCGAGGAGGTCAGCAATCATTTCGATTGAGCTATCGTCGCATGAAAGTCGAACCCACGCTGGGTAATCAGGAGTGGATAGGATAGGATTTACATATTTATCACGGCCTCTCGTCCGGTTACCAGTACAGGTCGGGTATGGGATTAGTTAGCCTTTTATTGGACACGTTTAGTGGCCATAACGATCTCCATTTTTATAAAATCACTTTTTTCTTCGAATACTGGACCAATTGCTTTGATATTTTCAGTGGTTAAAGATAAAATTTTTCTCCAGAAGGCTATTACTTTTTTTCGCTAGGACGTCATCAAAATTATTGCCACTGGGTGGCGCTACGTGTCCATATATTTGAGCATAGCTCTCTTGTTTGTTTTCGGAAGCATGGACTTGCGGCGAGCGTACAACTAATGGCTACCACGATGCCCCATTCACGTTGATGTATGTAAAAAAAAATATGATACTTGTCGTGTATAGTTGACTAAATAGAGCATTGGATTGAAAAGCTGACAAGGAAATATTATATTGGAAGCCTCTCTCGTTTAGCTAGCCGTTTCCAAAGAAAGGGTTCACAACATGATAGTCTTTGCCGCTGGGATTGTTTCAATATTATTTTATTGATTAGCATATTTGCTTCAGTGTTTTCTGACATAAACAACATAAAAAATAAACAAACAAAATGCTGATATACCTGGTAGGCGAGCATAACTTAAAATAAAGTTTAAAAAAACGTACAAGCACCCTCCAAAAAATAAAACAAGCACACAAATGAGTAAACTCGATTCAGAATAGGACAATACTTATTACGCAATCTTAAAATAACAGCAAAATTTAGGTAGATTCTTGACTGAGATATATATATATATATGGTACTCTGTGCTGGTAAGGAAACCGTACCAGTACCTGTACAAGCGTAGGCGGTAACATAGGTTACCTCTGCCGTGTTGAAAGACAGTAACGTAGATTCCAAACTCCAACATTTCAATTTTTCTTGAATTACATATTTAAACCTCGGGTTTCGCTGCTCGATAACCTGCTTGGGTTCCCCGCGACTTCTCTTTTCCAGTAAAACTGTCTAATCATCACTTTCTCGTAATTTGTGTTTGATTGTTGTTGATTTTACAAGTCGGAAAACTAAACTTGACTTGATAATAATGCGGTAGATAAACTTCTAACAACCTCTTTCGTCTTTGATTGATGAAAATTCAACGATCACGGTGTATTTTTGAGTTTAACATGTGTAATATAATAAGAGATTCATAGTTTTGTTGATAAGAAAACAGCCGAAGGAAGAACAAGTGAAATACATTAACCCAGGGTTTCCTAAACTGCGGTTCGTGATGACTGCACAGAAGGTCGAAAACTATATTATAAGTCTGAAAAATATACTTTCCAGCTTATATCCACTGTCTCGTAAACGAGATAAAGTCGTAAGTTCATGCAATCTGGATCATAATTGTTGTTACGAAACCTTGACAAATGGAGTGAAAAATTGATCGTAAAACGATGCTTGTTTTTAGTGTCTGTGAGGTCGAAAACTTGCGCGACCAAGGTCATTTGAGCCAATTAGCGTTGCTGCATGGAAGAGGCAAAAAACAAAGTTAAGTTAATTGCGATACAATTTATATACATAATTAAATTAGTCCCATGTGTTTGATTCGTACCGGCAATAGTACTAATCGACGTATGTCGCTGCTCGATAACCATTTTTGGTTCCCGCGACTTCCCTTTATTTTTTACTGGTTAGAAAAAAATAAACTTGATTGATTGATTGAGTGAGAACACGATTTTAAGACTTGTCGTCGGACTTGCGAATTTGTGTGCTTCGAGAAATGTGCAGTGAAAGGCAAACTCATCCATCATATTAATGTCGTTTGTGTTGTAAATGAAAAAAATCCTAACCATCATCCTGTGCACTTTTACCGTAATCATAAGTTGCATCGGTTTTGGAGGGAAATGGGCCTATAGATTGTTTATTATCATGTTGTTGTTGATCATTTTATTATCAGAAAAAGAGAGAGAAAAGTATTTTTCTTCTCCTTGTTCCCATAGGAACAAATCGCCGATGTGACTGACTGCATACCCGTACTACTTAGTGTCCATATATTTGAGCATCGCTCAACCGCGCACCGGCTATAAGAAACAACAGTCTTTAAGAAGCATTGTGTTATCGTACAAAGCTGATTAAACAAAAAATACGGTTATTGTATTTTATTTATAGTAAAGGAACGCAAATCTAGCATCATTATTTTCGATTACCCACTTTCATATGACTTTGCCTCGGGCAACAAAAAATCTCACACGCCCTCTCAAGTGTTGGATCTCGGACCCTCATACTAAACGAAATCAGGAGAGCAGGTGTGTTCATGCTTGAATGGAAAGCGAAAAAAGTGGGTTACTATGCAATCATCGGCTACAAAACACACATGATAATAAATGAGGTAAATCCTAAGGTAAGGTGGTTCTCGTAGCCGCTTGTCGATTTCGGCTTTCTCCACCATTGGGTCCATGCATCTGAAACATATAGCTTATTGGACACGTAGTGGGCATAGTGATCGTTTTGTTGTTATGTTGTTCTTGTTATTTGACACGTTTTTAAAAAATCGCTTTTCTCTTCGAATACTTGACCAATTGCTTTGAAATTTTCAGTGGTTGAAGATAAAAATTTTTTCTTGAAGGCTATTACATTTTTTTCGCTTTGACGTCATCAAAATTATTCCCACTGGGTGGCGCTACGTGTCCATATATTTTAGCATATCTCTCTTGTTAACTAATCCCGTACCCGACATGAACTGATAACAGGACGAAAGGCCGTGGTTCGCCGTGAGCTTGAGGCGCCTTATCGATTTTTTCTTACCGAGATAATTATGAAAATCCTATTAATGCTAATCCGGACAATGGCAAAATAACGCTATGACGTCATCAGTTACGGTACCGGGAAATTCTGAAGGTGTGGGGTTTCGTGTTTGCCTGCTATCATGAGTTTCTGTTCATCGGCCTGATTTTAGATTTGTGTAAAATGGGAAATATGATTACTGGATTATAAGATATGTGCAGATGACTGAGAACTCTTGAGCATATTTTTATATTTAGACAACTGTATAACAAAATTTTATCATTTTAAGTTGAGGTTGAGCCAAAATTCTGGGATGGTTGATTACGGCTTTAGAGTACTGCAGTACCTAATCACTGAATCAGTAATTTATTTTTTCACATATCGAATATACAGAAGTATACAAACATATACAAAGGTAACATATAAAATAATGTATTTCAGCATGAAGGGAGACGCGATAAATCAGTCATGGTTATCGAGCAAGAAGAGTAAGAAAGATTTATTGCCACAAAACGCCACCTTTGAGGAAGTGTAACATAGAATCATAAAAAACTGCGCCACCTTTGAGGGAGTCTAACATAGAATCATGAAAAACGGAAGAAAGAAGCCGAACGATATTTAATAACAAAAATTGGCCATTTAGGTGCGTTACGTTCAAGCGACCTGGTGTTTCGATTACAATACAATTTTATTTCGATCTTTCGTCTACAACAGAGAACACAACTAAAAAAACACAGACAATGGCGACAGGAAAATGGGAAAAACTTATATACAGTACAGCACACTATCCAAATTCCAAGAATTTCCCTCCCATTTGGCTCAATAAATCAAACACTCTATGTGTCTCACAAATGAGGGGCGTCTGGACCACGTCAGATGCTTCATATCGCGCCATGCTTGTTTCAATGATAATCTTAATATATCGCGGACGTCACATGACCAAAGTTGCCGTTTTTTGCTAAAAACTCTCGAATGCTACGGTAAATTTTTTTTTTCTTTGGTAAATCGGAGGGACAACAATGTCCAGACTTCCACCAAAGGAGGGGTGTCTGATCATCTGTAAAATGGGTTTCTCTGAAACGGGACAATGTCACTCGATTTGTATAGTGTGCCGTACTGATATACAGGTTTATAACGATCGCTGTACCTAAACCAGTGTTTGTGCCCATTTACTCACACTCATCAAACAAGTGAAAATACATCACGGCAATCATACTAGGATAAATTCATGAACGTGCATGAACACGAGAAAATAAAATTCATGAGCAAAGCTTGCTTGGAAAGTTATAAAAAATTTGAATGAGTGAAATTCATGAAGAATTGAAGAAACAATTGAAAATTATATTACCGTGCCTGTGTAGAAATATGAATACCAATAGAGAGAGAGAGAGTAATAGGGATATACACATAATATTTACCGGTAACAAATTGCTGAAGTGAAGTTTAATTGGTTAGCTGCTTCTTTTTATAAACAAACAAAGCTAAAAAGCAAACATAAAAACTAGTTTCGGGCGTTGCTTCTTATGTAACAAAATTAGTTTGAAATCAGGAAAATCCAAATTTGTAATTCTGAGCATTTGCCAATGTGGTCTTGTGTAGTTTCGTACCTAACGTTATGTCAATCCTAACCCCCATGTCATAGAGCTTGCTAAATATACGTACAATCGCCCGAAATGGCATTGGCGCGGACGATAAAAAACTGACTGACATTATCTATCTCTCTCCTATTTTAATCGTTGCGACGAGAAAACGAGAGAAATAACAGAAATAACTCAAATAGTTTGAAGGGCTCTGTGACGTCGTGTTGACTTCATTTTTGGATGGTGTAGTAAGGTGGGGGTTAGGATTGATACGTGAAAAAATTGTCATGCTACGCCCACTAGAATATATGTTAGGTACGAAACTACATGAGACCCTTGCCAATGATGGTCAGAAAATTAACTCAGTTCTGACACCAATTATTGACCTAAAATTAGGTCACCTAATTAGAATGGATAAAAAGAGAATTTTGTCCACCAAAATACAAATAAATATTAAGATAATAAATTCAAAAATTAGACAGCACTCTTTTTGTATTGACTCGGAGATGAAGATACGGGTCTAGTATAGTTTAGTACCACAAGTATTTCCGGTGGGCGTAGCATAACGAATTTTGTATATGCTATTCCTAACCCCCACCTGACTATGCCATCCAAAAAATCACGTCACTACGACGTCACCATCACGTCATAGGGATTGCCAAAATATAATTATGATCGCCCGAAATGACATCTGCGATGACATCTGCTATCGGCGATAATGAACTTGCTAAAGCCGGCGATCTCTCTCCTATAGTGATCGTTGTGACGAGAAAGATTGCTTGCTCGATTTCGGGTGATCGTCTGTGCGTTTTGGACGAGCATCAGCATACTTCGGTGGGCCTTATTACGCCACTGTGACGTCGAAATGACGTAATTTTTCGGTGACGTAGTCAGGTGGGGGATTAGGATTGACATATGCAAAAATTGTTGAGCCAGGTCAACTAGAAGTACATGTGGTACTAAACTATACCAGACTCGAAGATACAACGGAAAGTCATTGAAGTAATCCATCCCCATATCACAGCTGCTTTATTATTCATTTAATGAATCTGTAAACTCCCTGAATGCTATGATACAAGCAGTTGGCCACAGTTTGTAATCAAACTGTCAAATGCAAAGTTGGGTATATTTATATATGGGTATGGACAAGAAGCTAATAAGCTATGAATTTCCACATAGTTTAGCCCTGTTATTGGTTTTCCTCTCCCCCTGGATAAATATGGAAATTTTATCCGTAACAGACACCTGTTTTTTTACTTCATGTGTTTTAGATCTTACAATTAGGTTAAACATTTATTTGTATCACAATGTTTGCAAATGTAACGACACATACACCTATCAGGCTGAGAGATTTGATTCGCAATATTCGAGCTTGTAAAACTGCTGCAGAGGAGCGTGCTGTTATCAATAAAGAATGTGCAGACATCCGTAACGGATTCCGCGACACTGATACCACGTTTCGTTGCCGTAATGTAGCAAAATTATTATATATTTACATGCTCGGATTTCCTGCTCATTTTGGCCAGTTGGAAACGATGAAATTACTCCCTAGTTCACGATTTACTGATAAAAGAATTGGATATCTTGGTGTAATGTTGCTTTTGGATGAAAATCGAGAAGTCCAGCTTCTTATGACGAATTCATTGAAGAATGATCTTGACCATTCAAGTCAGTACGTTGTCAGTTTAGCTCTCTGCGCTCTTGGAAGTGTCGGATCAGCAGAGATGGCTCGAGATCTTGCACCTGATGTTGAAAAGTTAATGAGAAATTCTAACGGATATATCAAGAAGAAAGCTGTTCTTTGTGCATGTAGAATCGTTCGAAAAGTACCAGAATTGATGGAAAATTTTATCCCGTTGACGAAGTCGTGTTTGAACGATAAAAACCATGGAGTTGCCTTGGCAACTGTGTCCCTGATCACAGAAATGTGTAGAGCGAGTCCAGCAGTTTTGAAAAGTTTGAAAAAGCTGTGCCCGACTCTCGTGCGGATTTTGAAGAATTTAATCATGTCTGGATACTCACCGGAGCATGATGTTTCTGGAATCAGTGACCCATTTTTGCAAGTTCGTATTTTACGATTGTTAAGAATCCTTGGATCACACGACGGCGAAGCTAGCGAGATTATGAACGATATATTGGCTCAAGTTGCGACGAATACTGAAACTAGTAAAAATGTTGGGAATGCAATTTTATATGAAACGGTCCTCACAATCATGGATATCAAATCTGAAAGTGGACTGAGAGTTCTTGCCGTCAACATTCTGGGCCGATTTCTTCTCAACAATGATAAAAATATCCGTTATGTAGCGTTGAATTCTCTTCTGAGGACAGTCCACACGGATATGAACGCTGTGCAGCGTCATCGCACCACTGTTCTTGATTGTTTAAAAGATCCGGACCCTTCGATTTTGCGTCGTGCAATGGAGTTGTGCTTTGCTCTTGTGAATAGCCATAATGTTAGAGGAACTGTTAGAGAGTTACTTGCGTTTTTGACCCGCTGTCCTCCAGATTTCAAGTCAGACTGTGCATCAGGAATCTTTCTAGCAGCGGAAAAATTCGCTCCTAACCGTCGCTGGCATATTGATACGATGTTGAAAGTTCTCACGACCGCTGGTAATTATGTTAGAGACGACACCGTTCCAAGTTTGATACATCTGCTATCTGATAGTGATAAATTACATTCCTACGCCGTTAATTCTCTCCTAAATGCAGCAAAAATGCCTGAAAATATTGACCAGCAGCCTTTAGTTCAAGTTTTATCCTGGTGTCTTGGAGAATATGGAGACGAGTTAGCTGAAGGGCATCATGATTCTGGAGATGTAATTGAGCCAGTTTCTGGCGACCAGATTTTAGATTTTCTTGATGACACTATTGAAAGTTCATTATCGAATCCCGTAACGAAAGCATATGCTATTAATGCAATAATGAAGCTCAGTGCACGAATACCAGGCATAGAATCTAGAGTTCGTCAAATTATTGAGCGCTTTGGAGTTTCACACAGCACCGAGGTGCAGCAGAGAGCTGTGGAATATTGTGCACTGTTGGATAAGCATCATAATCTATGTGCTGGTGTTTTAGAATCGATGCCAAAATTTGAAAAGCCGCCGGCGGAATCGATCGAAAGAGAATCTGAAACAAATTATGGGGAGGAATTGGAAGACGGAGAAACTGAACAAAATGTGGCAACAGTGAAAGAAGCAGCAGCACCACAAAGCAATATTGATTTATTGTTAGATTTAGTCGATTTGAATAATTCCGCAGCATCGGACACACCCATTGTCCCGCCCATGGGTGGGGCCCCTATACAACCAATACTTCCGATGAGTAATTCTCTTAATCTCCTCGATGACATCATGGGGTCTCCCCCACCCGCTATGCCAAATACGAACGGGATTATGGGTTCAGCCCCACCGCCAGCAATTAACGGGTTAGCAGGGCTGATGCTTGGTAACCCGGCCCCTGTTGCCACAAATTTCATTCCAGAAATGACAGCGTTTGAAAAAGGAGGTTTGAAAGTTATTTTTTACTTCGATAGGAAACCAGGAGACTCGGTGCTTTCCATCAATGTCAAAACAAGTAACCTGACCCCATCTGAAATTTCGGATTATGTATTCCAAGCAGCGTTACCGAAGCAGCTACAACTCCAGATGTTGTCGCCATCAGGAAACGTGGTTCCACCAAACAGTGGTGGCACTATAGAACAGCCAATCAAAATTAACAACCCAGGAAAAGTGCCGTTAAGAATGAGGCTACGAATCTCATATACGATCAACGGACAACCTGTTACTGAAATGGGGGAAGTGAATAATTTTCCTGCCGCTTCATGGCAGTAGAGAGTTTCAAGTGGGCTCATTGCCCCCCTCAAAAGTGTATTATCACAAACTAAAACTGTCCCGAAAATGGGCTTTGTTCAAACTTGAAACTATCAAGATCATATATTTATATAGTTATATTTGAATTTAGACCAATTATGATGTAATAATAATATGTTCCCGCACCAACAAATTTTGTCAATCAGGCCTTGGCATATGGGGTAGTTAATAATCCTGGGTTTGCATTTTCTTCTTATTGTACTCGGAATGGTATATTATGGAATTATATTCAATATTTAAAATTCTTGGTTTTCTGATATATTATAGGGTCCTTGAAGTCTCAAAATTTTTTTAAACTGCCAAGGGAATTATCGATACCATATTGTTTTGGCCCTCACAGATGTATTAAATGAGGTAAAAATGATTGAAAAACAACAATCCTGGTTAAGATATATTGAGAACTGACTTCATATCAAAATTGAAATGTACTAAAGGGACACCTGTATAATATGTCGGTACTTCCATAGTATGTGTACCAGGTTATGGTTAGGGCATAATTTTATTTTGATTTTCCTTATTTAAGTTCCTTTACGAGTTCGGGGACTGTTTGTGTTAGCCAAGTGGATATACCCCCTGCTCATATGTTTCAGCCCCTTCACACAACTTGTGGTAAAGTAGGCGAACAAAATTAGTTACCTCCATATTGGTACACAAACTTCTGAAGCGCCTGTAAGTCTTCGGTTGGAAACCGAAGACTTATCGATCGATAGTTAGGGGATCCCCCAAAACAGAAACTGCAGTTTCGATTCATCCGCTCTTGTAACTTGTGCACTGCGCATCGCACACACACACTCGGCGGGTCTCAAAATTCTCTCGCTTTACAAAAATCTAGATCACTATATCAATAATTGATTGATATTTGCTAATTATACGACATATTTCACACAAAATCAATAGGCTTCTGGTCCGAGATAAGATGAATGCACATGCAAAATTTGGAACAGATTCAACCTCGCATTCGCGAGATATCGCGTTCATCTAACAGACACACATACATACATACAGACAAATACCTATCAATATACTTACCGATCTTAAGATCGATAAGTAATAATAATCTCATTGTATGTACTTCTAACTGTTCTTTGCTGAATTTAATTTAGAATGTATTCCATTTTTAGAAATATAAATTTACATTGTATTTGGAGTGAAAGATTATTCAGTTTAGGCCATCTATTTTTTAAGACTTCTATCTGTTTTCAAAATGAAGCCCAGTCAAACAAATTACTCCAACTAATTACTAATTGTATATTTTTATTCAAGTATGTCAAATTTCTCGCCCTTCCGCCCCTACACCCCCCAAAAAAAAAATTAAGATGTTCCATTATCACCAACTATGCTTTAATTAAAATCATTTTCAACGGTGCATTACATTTTCTTTAGTTGACTGTATGTCTATCTAACCCTTTTTGTATATTTTTTTTGTTCTTCCATTATGCCCTTTCAACGTTACATATCTTTGACAGAAAATCAGAATGTTAAAATTTCGAAAAAATAATTCAGTTACAATTGCTAGAAATATGTTAAAAAGAAATCACTCAAAAAAAGCTATTGTTTGTTTCATTTATTTTTTCATTTTGTGATCGCCGTTTTGTTGTTATATTAATTCTCATTGTGAACCACCCGATTAAGTTTCTAAGCTAGCACTATAGCATGCTATCTACTACTGCATTTTTCAGGTCTGGTGTAGTAACCACGTATAGGCTTCTTCTAGGCTCAACAATATTTGCATACGCCATTTGTAACCTCTACCTGACTATGTCATCTAAAAATGATGTTACTAAGATGTCACAATGACGTAAAAGGGCCCTCCCAAAGTATACCGATGATCGTCCAAAGCGTGCAAATGATCACCCGAAATTGAGCAAGCTATTTCTCTAGTTTTCACTCAACATTACCGGGCTTTTGCCAATTAATTAATGCTGTAGTAACAACTCTTAGTCTAATTTTGAGCCTTCTTTAATATATAGACCTGTTATTTTAGAAGAGTATGCCTTTGCCTCAAGATATTTTGAAAGTGCATAACAGTGCAGTTTGAATATCCCTATTGAAGTCTGATTGTCGCGTTTAGTAAGGTTTAATTACTGCAAACACTACAAAAATAAAATATTTATTTTCTGGCTTCCATTTCTAATTTTTGTAATACTCGAAATCTGAACTCAAAACATAGGGTTACCAATATCGCAGCCAGCCACAAAGTAAATGTCTAGAAAATCACTGAAGCAGAACTGGTAGCATTAATACCTTCTATTCGATATGTAATTATTCCGCCAATTGGCTTTCAACTCAACTTTGCTTTATAATTTAGTATGGGTTGGTTTCAAATACAAAATGAATTGTTAGAGAAATATCAAAGTGAAACTGGCAGCATCCTCACCCTCTGTTTGATATGTGATTATTCCGCCAATTTGCTTTCAACCAGATTTCACCGAAGCAGAACTGGCAGCATTTACACCTTCTGTTTGATATGTAAATATTCTGCCAATTTGCTTTCAACTCAACCTTGCTTTGTATATATGAAGTTAGGCTATTATATTTTCTATGTTATAATTTCCTCATATCTGGTATTGATTTATTATGTTGAATTATCAAATTCACAATTTTTTCCACTTTTGCAGAACATAACAGATTTTTGGGTCAGGGGTTGTAAAAATCATTCGTTTCAAGCTGAGGCTGTCTGAAATTTTTGAATTTAAGAATAATTCAGAATATTTTAATTATAAAACTATCATTTTGAGCAATTGAAGTTTAGCTATCTGACACAAAAGCTTACCTACACTGAAAACTGAAAAAAAAAGGAAACTGATAAAATCATTGTTTACTTTTTCTGCATTTTAAAATTCAACTCGTAAAATATAATCGATTTCTGTGTGCCATTATTGAGCATAAGATACCACATATTCCATATTAAAAAAAAATATTATTTTAGAATTCTGTTAGAATCGAGGAACATTTAGTTTTGGCCCTCTGCATTTAATTTATCTGTTTTATTCTGCAAATGCTGTTTGATTCTGCTTATATTTTTTGCTCAAATTATTGATTGTTGGTCATTGCTGAAAAGAGCAAAAGAGACATAGCCCATGCGACAGAAGGTGAACTGACCATACAAACAGCGACTATATTATACGTATACAGGGTGTCTAAAAAATTTCGCCCGATTCTATAGTAATAAAAATCATAAGTTTAAATAAATTGATTGTATGATAAATGAGAAATACCAGTACAGGCACAATAATAACTATTATTAGACAAATACAAAGAAATTTTAAATTGTTTTCACTATAAAATCGGGCTATATTTTTTGGAGACCATGTATTTAAAGTGTGACTTTTACAGATTAGTATCCCCTTGGCCTGGTACTAGGTTTGTAAATCCGGATTAACGCCAAGAATTTTTCAATGAGTGGTGGGGGAATGGGTTCTGAATCTACACTCCTGTCTTATATACACCCTAATAGTCAAGCAAGACTTTCAAGCCTATTTATAAACCTAGTTGTCAAAGCATCATTTGCCGAGCACCATTTAACTGTTTTCGCTCATGCTATGTCTCATTTTGCTCTTTCTTGTGATTAACAACTCTATTATTATTATTACTGTATTAATAATGATATTATTATATTGTAGTTATTCGTCAAATAATGTAACTTAAACACCATCTAGTGTACAAAGTTGTGACGGATTTATTTTCAAATTCCCGGTCGGATTTATCATTACGAAAATGGACTGGGAAAGGCCAAACGTTATTCATCCTGTCGGAAAACCTGTGGAAACAAAGTCAGAGGTGAGTTTTCAACCATTCTGAAACATTATACAAGCTCGAGGAATCTTTATTAATTGTCTTTTTTTTGTTTGAACTGTACAAACTATAAATAATTATAAAAGCAAACCTAATAATGGTGAAACAAAATGATTTTTGAAATGTAGCAAGTTTAATGATATTGGCAAACTTAGGTATTTGATTATATTTAAATAAACATCATACATATAATATTATTTAAATGGTGAATTGCTGAACTTGTGGACTGTACCGGCTGAACTCCAGTTCAAAACTACTGGAGGAGGATTATCATATTTACCTACCGGGGAGGAAGGGTGGTTGTCACGATAATGTAGGGAGCCTGAGTAAATTTAAGTTTTTCCGACTTTATAGCCTTGCCAAGGAGGCTATCATTTTAGTTTCGCTATTGTTGCTGATGTCCATTGCTGATCGATTTCCAATAAGAATAATATAATCTCTTTCCACGAAATGGCAAGTGTATCGGTGAGATTTTGTTTGAACCTTTTTGGACAAAACAAGTAGGCCTATAACTCAAGTTAATTAAATATAAGTTATAAAGCTTACAAATATTACTTTAAAATATAGGGGGACCTGGCTCAGGCGTACTTTAATAAGCAATGCATAGAAAAATTCAAAATATGTTCTTTCGCTTCACAGGTTTCTGTTCCTTCTACTGAAGGTATGCCTCCATTATCTGACATCACAAAACATAAAGGAAAGAGGAGAAATAGAACCGGTAAGAATATAAGTATGCTTCAAAAGCTGTATAGCGTGACAGGCAGCATTGGCAAATGTTGATTTGGTTATGCTTGTTCTGCCTGACACACTTCATTTCTTCACTATCATTTTGCTTATATCGCCGTTTTTTTGTCAGTCTGGCATGATATGTAATCCATGAACACCTTTATGTAGGTGTACTCCCTAAATCACAAATTTCCTTTGACTTGTGTATGTCTTGTACCACAAAGACGATGATACTTCTTTGTACTTGCACAGAACTGTGAATCCAGTAGGGAAAAACGAGTTATTATATTTGCTCATACTTATTGATAATTCGACAAAAGGCCTTCCGGAAGGTCTTTTGGCCTTCCGGAAGGCCCTTTTAATCAAATAGTTTTGAAACCTGATTTCGTGTAGTTTGATTTTGAATTTTCTTTAGCTTATAGTATTAATTGATTGCCAGTTACTCATGAACACAATCATGGGTTACAATTTCTATAAAACATTTTAGTTTTTTATCACTGACCTATTTACTTTTGATAAAAATTTCAATTTTTTGAAAAATTTGAAAAAAATCAATTTTTTAAAATCCTCATTTCTCAGATAAAAAAACCTTTGTGATCTAATTTTTTCATGTTTATGAGTTTCTTGTATCATGTTGTTGCACTGAAAAACTAAATTTGCTAACAGAAAAAAGCGCAAATACAATTTTTTTTGTAAATTATAAATTTTTCATCATAAATTTTAAACGATCAGTTTTATAAGAGGGATTATTGTTTAACTATATTCAGTTAGGTACATTTTTTTCTCTAAAAACCCAGAACACAAATACCTAATACCAAAAAAAACTTCGAAAATTAATACTAACACAAACAACATGATGGATGGGAGACCCTTTCAAAAATTTTCTTGAAAAGGGCCTTCCGGAAGGCCCTAAGACCCGGTATCTGGAAACCTAAAAAACTTCTATTTTCAGTAATTAGAGAATGTACCACTATCAAATAAAAAGGGAAATATCATTTTAAGCCATGTTATCTGAAAAGAAAGTTACATTTTTCGTTTTTGATGGGAGGGAAGGTGTTCCCCAAATGACAGCTGGGCATTAATTTTCAGTAAATGAAAGACGATCACTCATTGAAAGTCAGCGCCTACTTGGACAATAAAACTTTTGAAATTGAAATGTTTGCTCGTCATGTAAAGAATATCATGCAAGATTTGGTTGATATGTTGTCTTTATTAATGAAATATAACATCCAAAGATGAGCATTTATTAGTAGAAAACCCATGTTGCTCTAAATTGACAGTGGTCACAAGAGCACATTAGTTACGCATCTTAGAAACCAAAGGATCCAGTACCCACATTATAATGATGACAGTGACAAATTTCAAATAAGTTTCTGCTACTTGCAGTCTAGGGATATTTCCAGAGTGCCATTCTCATTTTGTTTCTAGCTAGTTAAAGTTATCCTTTTATCAAATCTATCTGCAAAAAAATTTGGAAGTTTGGATGGGCAACTAACTCACTACACCATTAATAATTCATCCTAAGGCTCTGTCTCCACTTTGCCTATCATTCTCTGCTGTAAGGGGATTGTATCCATGTCTTAATCAGACTCTATGTCTTATTAATCAGACTCTGTAACTTTCTTCGTCTTAGAATGAACATACATTCATCTCTGTTAGTTCACTGTCTATGCTGCATGCTAAGAAAGCACTCAGCACATTCACTAACTTCCTTTTCTTTCTCAACTTCAGAATCCTAACTCTCAGTCCTTTTTGGTTGATACGTAAACTGCTGTTTGGTTGTTATTCATTCATTCAAACCAAAGCTACTCTCTGCATTGCGCTCAAAGTAATTTCCTAATTCGAATCTTTCTCAAGTTCTTTCTATGTTCTCTTCATCTGAAACTCCAGGTCTTAAATCTTTATAGTCTATTTCACACACTGTAATATTATATCACAATTCACAATGTAATATCATAAAATTTCACTCTAGCTTTCTCTAAAAACTTGAAAAGTATCAACCCAGAAACCACATCCAACCACAAATTATAATGATACTGTATATAGTAGCAATCAATTTTTAAATTCGAAATATTCTTCTGTATAGCTTAAACTTAACCTAAATATATTTATTATGTTAATCAATAACATAAAATGGTAATTTGTGTTTAATTTTGGCTTCCCTTCGAAAAAACAGGCTTTCCTCTCAATATTAAGGGTCCACATCGACACATATAACTGATTATTTTTGTAGGGCCTTCCGGAAGGCCCTAACATTTTCTATAGTAATGCCCAACTTTTATATATCATTAAACATTCTGTATTGCATTTTGTTTCTCAATAAATCAAGTAACCAACATGAAATCATGCCTCGTGCAAAAAAAAGTACCTGCAATTACGAAGAAAATATTTTTTGACACCAGAACAACAAAAATTAATCTAATATTCTGATCAATAAACTAGGTAACTTGCTTATAATTGGAGATATGAAGACAAAATAATGACTATGTCATCTGGTAATCGCCAGGCTTGCAACTACAACTTTTATTGTTCTCTTTTAAAGCCCTGTAGTCTTCAATTTGGTCAAAATAGTTGAATGGTGTAAAAAAAACATAGGGCCTTCCGGAAGGCCCTTTTGTCTACATGTTTATACAAAATTTACGACATTATCGAGTGGTAGCAGTTCATTTCAATCACATTGCAATTGTTGTAAATCTATAGAAACTTGCAAAACAGTAAAAAAAAGTGCCTCGATTAATACCTGGGTTGCCCATAATTGCGATTTTTGAAAAATATATAAAATTTTTCATAGGTGACAAAAAGTTCTTATTTTCAATAGTTGAGCAGACTAATAAAAACTATATATGTGCAGTAGCTGTTAAGTGTTTGTAAATAACCTTTAATGAACTATTCAAAGCTGAAAAACTAAGAAGTTTTATTGCTATATAGTACTGTGAAAATTTATTGTAAAAATGACCTAAAATAGGGCCTTCCGGAAGGCCCTTTTTCAGTCGAATTATCATTATATAACCTCTTGCTTGTTTTTATTATAGGTTCATTGAACGCCTTTTACACATCACCAGAATGCCGAGACACCCCTGCTCATAGAGATAACTCGACTCTCAGGATGCCTCCACTGACAAGAATCAGAAGAACACCAATCGCTGTAAGTGTGTGTTCTGAATCATCTTAAAATTTATGAAATTATTTAACAAAATATATATCCTCGCTTATAAGCCGATCTCGCATATGAAGTAGGTGATGTTGGTTTAAATACATTTGTGTTATCTTAATAAGACAGGGGTGGGCAACATACAGTACGCGGTTCTTCCTTGTCCGATTCGCGACGAGATTTTGACCGGCCCGCTGACTGTACATCAGTACATTATGATATTACATTATTACACTTTTAGTACATTATGATAAATTCATTATGTGTTTTTTGGTCTCTATTTTTTGTAAAGTTTAAACTTTTCTTTAAACTCGATTTATAATTTAATTTCTTGCATTAGCAAATAAATATGTGATTAAGATATTGAATACTATTCATGTGATAATCCGGCCCACCGAGGACTTCATTTTCCCACATCTGGCCCGCCGACTGGATCGCTTAGGATAGCTATCTTCACTCTCGCTACAGCATAAGGAGATATTGCCCCCACAGTTATACTCAATGATAGCTTGTATTAATTACGACTTTTAAATTTTAGAATCGATCATGTTTTATTTTCTTTAACCACGAATACAGCTAAGATAGAGCTACTCTCAATTAAAAATGTATTCCTGATGAGTGAGCATAATTTTTTAAATTTCTTATTTCTCAGGGAGGGAGTTGGGATGACAACAGCGTTGGTCATGGCTCAGTAGCTGCAAGAATGAGGAGGGAACGGAATCGTGCTATATTAAGAACTCAGTCAACCACGACAAACCCTCTCTATCATTCTGTCGATACGCATGGTGAGTCGCTGATCAAATTCAAGTTTTAACGTACACTTGGTTTTTGAATAGTTTGGAATAGTTGAACTACTTTACCAGCGCCACTATTATTGAACTTGGGATAGGATAGGTTCACATATTTATTCTGGGATCTGAATGCTTGTATAAAAAGATCATACTATAAACAGGAATTTTGCCGGTAATGCAAAATCTCAGATAGTTTCATCTGCCATATCTGCACTACATAGCTTATGTGAATATCACTATGTAATGCAAAATTAGGTCACAAATTTACTCGTACTCCCATTTATTGTCAAATTTATACTTGCACGCAAATTATTTGTCAATTCATCGCTCTAAAATCTAAAAATGACGGTTTTACAGTCTCTAAAACTAACTGCGAAGGTGTCTCGCACATTTTGCAAAAAATTGCGCTAAGGGAGAGTCAAGTCAATAAGACGGCTTTATCGTATAGCGAACCACGGCATCTCCTCCAGTCAACACTCCATGTCGGGTATGGGATTAGTTTGGTCAGTTATTTGTTTCGGGAAGCATGGACTTGCTACATGTTAAAGAGCCTTTGAAATGTTTCATTGCAGTTTAGCTTGACTAAAGAGATTGAAAACCACTGGTTTCTTATCGATTTTAATTGGTGAGTATGTTGATAGGTATTTGTCTGTCTGTTTGTCTGTTAGATGCACGCGATATCTCACGAAAGCGAGATTGAATCTGCTCTAGATTTTGTATGTGCATTCATCTTATCTCTGACCAGAAGCCTATCGATTTTGGGCGAATTATGTCGTATAATTAGCGAGTTATTAATTAATTAGTGATGGGACACAAGGTGTCACTATGGAATAAGAGCTGTTTTGGGGGATCCCCCAACTCTCGATCGAGAAGTCTTCGGTCTCTAACCGATGTTTTATATGAAATATAATAGAGATATAGAGAGAAATATGTTTTTTTTCCCTGTCTAATAGACCCATAAAAAAAATTTAAATCAAAGTTTATTGCAGTGTTCTAGAATACTTAATATATGTTCCATGTTCTCATTGCCAATTTCTTTAGAAATGAGTTACAAATTTCAGGGTACAAAACTTTTTGCGCACCTCTCACATGAAAGTAACATCATAATGTTTGAATTTAGCTTATTTAAAACGAATTAAATAACAAGGCAGAAATTTTGGAATACTGAACTATTCGTTACAGATACTTGCTTAGTCACCATGTTCCCATTGCCAATTTCTTTTGAAATGAGTTACAAATTTTAAGGTACAAAACTTTTTGACTCTGGATAGTCTTCTAACCCAGGGGTTCTCAAACTTTTAGTGTTATGGTGCCCATCAAGAGGTTGACTATTATTTACAGAGCCGCACAATAAATTTATAAAAACAAAAAACACATTGTTATGTATCAATTAATGTCCCTAACTAAGTAAACTAAAATTACTTTATTTATTGTCTCGTATGTATTTATGTATTTTCTGCTTTGTTTTTAAAAAAATATTGTTTTAATAGGTAAACGAATAAGTTGAGGATCTGCTAGTTTTCTCTCACTGAGCCCCGGGGCTCTGCATTGTTTTTCTGAATTGGCGTTGTTGTTGTTAGTTTTGTTTGGGATGGTTATTTGGGGGGCTTTTTGGTACGAAAAATTGTCTTTCTTCATAACTATCGACTCCTTAATTTAAAATTTACAGTACTTGAAGAAGTGCCGATATAATAAACTAAACATGGTAACTCATAAACTTCACATTGACCTTCAATTTAGCATAGCCGTCACGACTATCCTTCGTTTGCGAGTTTTTGAGGCCATTTTGAGAACCGAGGCTCTATCTGAGAGGGCTCCGCGAGCCCTATTCTTTCAAAATTTTAAATATTTTTCAAATACAAAGCAGCAAATACATCCGAGTCAATAAATGACGTAATCCTAGTATACTCAGGAACATAATCTATAAGTAATAATGTGTTTTCAATTTTTATTTTATGAATTTATTGTGAGCTTCCGTAAATAATAGTCAACCTTTTCACGGGCTCCATGACGCCAAAAGTTTGAGAACCACTGCTCTATTAGACCACCGTCACTCATGCCTTTTCAACAGCAGCCCTTTCTCCTCACCCTCTCCTAAGTGGAATATTGATTTTACAAAACCATTACGTGTCTGTGTAAATAGCTAGTTTCATAAATATGAGATTATCTTTTTCCCATACCAAGTTTGGCCTAAGATAAATCACGTCTATATAGGTTGGTTTCTTTATAAGTTATGCTTAGGCACATGATATTATAGGTAGGGTATCCCATATTTATTTCCCAGACGGCAACTAGGGACATCCAAAACCAACTGAATGTGTTTAAAATTATTTATATTTGATAAAGTAAATTTTTGATTTTACGAATATTTTGGAATATTTTATTGAAAATTATCATAGCCTATCAGATATTCACTCCACTCTAACGGTATGACATCATGCTAACTGAATTTTAACAGTTATAACGAACGATTTGTACAGCTTATATGCAGATTTTTATAAATTCACTGTTTTAGGGCGGTTTTTAGGAGATCGGCCTATATGTAATTATATATGGTAATGTTTTAAATTCTCGATTTACTGAATATTCCAGAATAGTTTCATTCAAAAATTATGACCCATTAATAACTCTTTTTTTTTTCTGCATTTCCAAATTTAATCTTACTGAATATATTCTGAATGTATCAAACTCTGCGACTTTGGCAATCTCTATCTATAGTTCCCATACCTGGAGAACAGTGCACAGACCTATACCCGGAGATATCTGATTTAGCAGTTCTCAACCAAAGGCCACAACACAATACTATGAGCAAAACTGATTTTGCTTTCACTTTACAAGAGAAGTTCCTATTCTTCCTAGTTCCATTGCTTGATTAAGGTTATTTCACAGGGTGTTATCACTTTGTTGAGCATGAATTGTTTGAACATAATGGGATTCGGAATCTAATACCACTGGAATCACAAACAAGGGGGCATGAGTGCTGAAACCCTCTGGAAGGGGGCCACTGGCCATAACTGGAATCATATGAAAATGTTCAAATTTGGGGGCTCCCGAAGTATGCGAACCAAGATGGCGGACATCGGAATGTAATATGTGTACTAGCTTAGGGTTAGGCCATAATTTTAGGTATAAATACTACGGGAGGCTCTTGGCTAGTCTTCGAACTGATAATAGGACTAAAATGAAGAAAATTTGAAAAAAATTATCGCCTAACCCTAACCTGTTACCCATGTTACGTTCCGATGTCCGCCATCTTGGTTCGCATACTTCGGGAGCACCCAAATTTGTTATTTGCGATTTTTTGAATTATTGAATTTATCGATTATTCGAGTATTTTCATTTATTCTTGGGTATACTAATAAAAATATATTTAAACTCCTTTCAGCGAATGTAACGAGCACTCTAAACCTCATCAACACAACATCGCTTTCACCTTTGCCCTGTGAACGTTTCCATGACAACAGTGAATGGTTGAGATATTTATGGGACAGTACGCCATACCACTCGGCAGCGACAAAAAGCAGCGCAGGGAGCATGTGTAATATTCCTGTATCAGGTAAACATTGCGTTTTATTCTTTATCTTTTAAACTTTTAACTTGTCAGTATTGGTTGGTGTAATTAAGACACCATCTTCACAGTCGTTCTTTTACCTTATTTTTTGTAATCTGAAATTTTGACTTCTGGGAATTAGAAACTGTGTGTATATTATGTGCATTTTTAGAACACAGACAGTTCGACACAATTACATAATCCTAGACCAGGGGTCCCCAAACTTTATTGGCTGTGGGCCAAAATTAGAATCGGAAGGATGTTCGCAGGCCGGAAGAGTGTAGTGCCCGAAAGTACGCGGCGGTTTAGCTGGGGGTTCTGTGGATTCACGTCCATTTTATGTTTTTTTGAAACCTGTTTGTTGGACTCATAATGGCGCTTAATGTCGTATTCCTTCAGAACTGGAATAGTTTGTTGGCAAAGAAAACAAATCGATGAAGTTTGATTTCTTCAATGGAGATATACGAACACTGACATTTATCAAGAAAAGTCAGTTTTCATCATCTAGTATTCGTTTGCTTTTTGACATCTCTAAGCTTTCGCTTAAGCTCGGCGGGCCATTTTAAATCGTCATGCGGGCCGAATTTGGCCCGCGGGCCACGGTTTGGGAACCTCTGTCCTAGACGTAAATAACTTCACTCTGATGCGTGTTTATCAAATATTTGTGATTTTTGTTACACAACCAATCGAAGTTTAAAGTATGGTTTTAATTTGAAAATTGACTTTAATTTAATGATCATAATGTGTTGCCAGTATTAGATTTGATTTTTTTTTTAAATGTTTATACAATTCAAACAATAGAAGACAATTTACCTATTGCCCAGCAGTTTCTCGATTCTCTGAAATCCCTCATTGGGGTTCTGCTTCACCAGAAAGGTTGAAAACCACCGATGTAGACAATGATAAGTCAAAAGCAGGGCTTTTGGCGCTCCAGAAGTAGGCCTATGTGTACCAATTTGTTCGCTTACTTTATATCAAGGGCTGAAGTCTATGGGCTAACACAGACAATCCCCGGTCTCGTAATAACTAACATAAGAAAAATCAGAATAAAATTATGGTCTAATCCTAACCTGGTACATACACTATGGGCCTACAAGGCTTTTCAAACTTTTAAGCTCGCGACCCCGTTCAATATATTAAAATTTTCTGAGCCCCTGTTTACGTTTCAAACGCCATACAGTTCAATGCAAGTGTTAACTGTATCTTCATTGTATTTCTGGCAACTAGCATTTCCTTATATGGCTGAGCATGACCTATGATGTCATCAGTCGACATTATTATGCAAACGCGTCGCCTCTCTGATCCTATATATTCTCTAGAAATCTTATGATTTATGTTTTGCACTAGTTTTAAGAATTGTGTTTTGAATCAAAACTCTAAAAAAGAACAATAAATATAGTACTTTGCGACCCCTAAAATTTGTTGGGCACTTCCCATGCAGGGTCGCGACCCCCAGGTTTGGGAGGCTCTGGTCTAGAGCCCTAACAATGGCTAGTTTATATGTTTATCTAATTGAAACTATATTACCTGAATGTGGTCCTTTTTCGATTTTGTGACCAGACTTTTTTATCGATTCCTCAGAAATGAATAATTTTTGTCAAAGTTCTACAACCAAATCTAATATTTGGACAACCATGGCCATACAATACCTATAGATAAACTGAATATAATATACTCGATTTGTCAGTAAGCCGAACATGTCCTGACGAAAAAAATTCCAATTTTCAAGATTGGCTAATTCATTAATTATTAATGTCTAATCGTCATGGAAACGTCTCGATTTGTCGCCATGAATACCAATTTGTGGTGGAATCACGAACCTCGGTGAAAATATTATCTGAAATCCTACCATTAGTTGGCAGTGATTCTTACCCTTATCTTATTATCTCTTATCTTATGTTTTCACAAACTCAACGAGCCATCTTTCGGGGGCGTGCCTGGGGCGTGGATTTAAAGGAGGATCCCCCTATTTTTTAATATAAAAAAGTACTTTTCTGTATCATACATACCAATTTTTCGTAGCTTGAAACTAGAGAGGATTACTGGATTTCTTTCCGCCGTACGGTGGTTCATGTAACCAAGATTTGTCGGTTACGGCTTTCAACACCGTGAAGTTCATCCATCTGAAACAAATAACTGATAACCAGTTGAGAGACCGTGGTTCGCCATATGATTAGCTCATGTTGTAGGCTTTCATCTCCGTCTGGATAAATATGTAAATTAGCTGTATGCTTGGCATATATATATTTGTTGAAGAATATTAATTATATTTCCTATGGGAGAGGTAGAGACTGTGAATGTGTGTGTGAACTCACTGTTTGTTATTTCTTAATTTATTCTGTTGCGAAAACCTGTCGTGTGACATTCGACAGGAATGCGTAACTCCAATGGAAAGATCCCAAAAAAGCACTTAAAACCCATATTATTTTGTTTCATTATTTTAGTACATGTACTGAGTCCAGAGATTGCCAAAACCCAAAAGATCTATTGTCTGAAATACATTTTAAAATAATATTTACGAAAATGGAATATCAAATATATCAGGTGGAGGGGGGGTCTGGTCTGGACCATCCTCCCCCCCCCCCCTGTTTTTCTATATCATACCAAGCAATTTTCATTTTCATAGATTAAAACATTAGCTGTTACAGTCTAACTTGGTAATTCAATTTTTAGAATCCCGCCCTCCCTTCCTTAGAAAATTCCTGGTTATGCCCATGGGATGTGTCCTAAATTAGATCATGTCCAAGTGAGAACACATAGGAGTCATTATTTATTAAAATACTTTGAATCTGGAACAGGAGTGTGCAACAGGCGGTCTGCGGGCCTCAACCCGGTCATCCAAGCCATTTAGTGTGGCCCTTGTCAACACTCAGATTTTCTCCATCAAGCCTAAAATCCGGATCCGACAGTTTCCTTTTGATACGGCGCTCACATGGGTAAAAATGAAAAAAAAATGTTGCACATTCCCTGATCTATAAATACATAAAGATAATTAATTATTTGATTGTTTCTCTATTTTAAAATTTTCAGAATTTATTAAACAAGTTTTTTATTGATCATGTTGTGAGACTTTAATTGCGTGTAATGCTAATTATTGAATTAAAATATTTTTAATTATTCCTAAAAATCAAGAATTTTACAAGTTACAACAAATTGAAGATTCAACTGGTTCAGGATGCCTCTAGAATAGCCATCAAGAAAATCTCGCATGGACTATATTACCCACACACTAAATGCCTTTTTTTTAATATAATTTCTTTTTTTCACCCCAGGATATCAATCCAGTTCTTCACAACAACCGTGGGACACTCTCTCAATACCAGAGTTGCATTCAACGAAGTCATGTGACCGAACGTGTCATCGAACGCATCATAGACATTCATATTCATCAGGATATGCCAACAGTAAGCTGCATTATTTCATCTTTTTATGCCATACAGCAGGGGTCGGCAACCTTTTGTCGCTCGCGGGCCAAAATTAAAGGTTGCAAGTCGTTGGTGGGCGCACATATTTTTAGAATGTTAAAAAATCGAAATGATGACCTATGAATCACATTTTATCACACAAATCAGAAGTTACATTTTAAACAGCTCGCGAAGACTGACCATTTGAATATTTTTTGCGCCATTAAAGCATTTGCATTTAGCATCAACTTTTCTGCGTTTTTTTGCCATTTGTCTAATTATAATTAAACTATAGGCTCATTAAACGAGTAATTGTGAATTATATACTTATTACATTATAATATAATTTAGTCTACACGTAAATTCTTTTGCATAAAGAATTTAATCGACAAAACAGCTATAATTTGTTACTATAAATCAGTGAATCGTCGCGAGACGGATTATATTGCTCCGCGGGCAGGATCTGACCCGTGGTTGCCGACCCCTGCTATACAGCTTATTCACATTTTTCACTCAGAACAAGTCTTTGTTCAAGCAGAGATACTGAGTGAATATGCTTTTTTGCCATTTAAAAAAAAAGTTGAAAATTATGGGGGGAGGGCATGGCCCTCGCAGGCCCCTTGGTTATGGTTTTGACCCACTTTATTACACATGGGTGAAGATGGGCCATGCAATTTGAATCTGTGATGCTTATTCAGTAATTCTTAGAAATTTACACCGCACGCTTTGTATAAAATTCATGCTTTATGTATTTTACCAGTAAAGGGCTTCGATCAAGCTGATCACAAAAATTTTAGATTTTAGTATCATTTACAACCTTCTACTATTTTCAGCATCCTATCTACACTCAAGTCCAACATCCGGATGCGCATCCATCGCAAGCTCAGATCTTGACTCCGCAGATTTTATGTACTTTAATATAAACGATGACTCATCATATTTTGACGGCGACTCGTTATTTGCTGAATCGTTGGGAATGCTTGGTGACAATGACCCAGCGTTTTCTACAAATATTCTAAGTTTATTAGAAGAAGGAAGCATTAGCTGCAGGTAATTCTATTTCTTAACCTCTCTTCAATCAAAGCGCTACGGCAGTGGTTCTCAACCTGTGGTATGCTCACCACTAGTGGTACAGGGGAGCTTTTCAAGAGGTACGCGAGCAGCTTTGAAATATTGCAACAATCACTTTTTGAGATGGCTAAAATACGCCGACAACGCTTTCTCTTTGTTTTCCGTACTGTATGTATTTGCTGAACAGCGTTTACAGAGCCACAAAGGATGTTGTGCCACATTTTAAAATATTTCCATAATGCGTTTCTTGTGCCATTGTCGGCTGTGCGCGGTCAAGGTAGACAACACAGTAACGTGTTACATGGTCAGTAGAAGGTTGAGAACGACTACCCCAAAAGGCTACTTTATTCTTTTCTTCTCCATAAATATGATGATGGTTTGGGTCCTTTTTTAGAGATCGCCCATGTCCATTTTGCATGTTACGTCACAAAGGTTGTTGCGACAAATTTTAAAATACTTTCATAGCGTGTTTTTTGTGCCATTGTTCCTCACCCCAAGAAGGGCAGAACGACTGCTCCGAAATGACGGCTTTATTCTTTTTTTATAAATATGATGATGGTTTCATATGGTTCTGAACCACTGGAGCGGTTCTGGAAAATTCGCCGCAAGAAATTATGCCGCAGAGGAAAAATCATTGCATGAAAAATCGTTGCAAAACATTTCACTGTAAAACAAGTACCGGTATTTGTGATAAAACAGTTAGGTTTTTGAAGTATCTTTTTATTTAAAAGCATACTCTAACCCTATAAATCTAACTGTTTTTATCACAAATACCGTATATTTTCGCACATACGCCGAGTTTAAAACACAAAAAAAAAGTTGCCAAACTAAGGGGGCGGCTTATACTCGCATAACTCAGATTGCATAAAAAAATCGACTCATTCGCGCATGACTTTGATCACGCAACGAGATTGACATTTAGCTAACTTGCCGGTAATTCCAAAAGCTCAAAACCGCACTAAGTTCTCACGATAAAGAACGCACACACACAATCGCTTGTGCCGGTGTGATTGTCTCATCATACAGCTGATGGCTCGTACAGTCTGTGATTGGTTGTTAAACACGTGACGCTTGTACAGTCTGATTGGCGTCGATTTACGGCCAGCGTTTCGTGGTGAAACGTTATCATTTAGTGCACTATCGCGGTACAACGCAAGTAACGGCGCCCTCATTTTGATCACCTTTACGATATGTTATCCTTTTCAGTTGCGCTGATAAAGACTCTTATCTCCGTTATAATTGAAATATTTACCGTTACATATGCATGACATCGCTTACGCTGTTGAGGTGATGACACAATATTTAAAATTAAATGATAAATAAAATTATTCAAATCGCATTACGGAGCAACATCGAAATAATGGAGCTTGTAAATATGTCACAAAACCACATTCATTCTACGACGTTTGAAAATCCTTTTAATAGCAACTTCCGAATCAGCGATTTATAAGAATGTGTTAATACAACATTCGATTTAAAAGTAATTGTTTTATGCTGATACCTTCTGTTTTATCCCTTCATTAATACAAATCACCACGCATTGAAAAGCAATATAGACGTTATTAACATAAATTTACAAGTAAGAATCAGGTAGAATAATACTCACAGTCACAGCATTAATTCTTAACAATAAAACTGTAATTTCAATTATTTTGAACAACCATTTAACTGAAAAGTTGAAATAACATATGAATATGGTGTGATAAATATTGCTGTACGTCCATGGGTTAGGCAACAGCTGTGTTTTCCGTTTTTTTCCTGAATCAGCAAAACGGAAGGGTCATAAATCAATTACGTTATCTCGTGGTAGCGTTTTCTTTCTGAAGTGCCGATATCGGGCAGGAAGTGCTTCCCACGTTTTTGTTTTTAAAGGATTAACACAAATAACAGCTGGTATACAAAGTCAATTAAATAATCGGCAGACACTTTGGCATACATTATAAAATATATCAGCCCATATATGAAGCTTACACAAATCATGTTTGAGAAGACTTGCGAAAAATAACCAAATTTATTGCCGTTGCCGCTCAGGATATCTCGACTACGTTAATATAAAATAAGGATTGTAAAATATTTTCAATCAAAAATGTTCTCATGTCATACATTCGGTACTTCAAGTCGGCGCTGATTTAATTCCTTTTATGTTGACAGTAATCCGCAAAGTGCTGTCTTCCATTACGATTTGTAGAAGCGGCGTATATGCGAATTTTTATAAATTCACTATTTTGAAGCTGGTATTAGGGAGTCGGCTTATTCGCGAGATAGGCGTAATTTCGGGAAAATACGGTACTTGTTTCACAGAAAAATGCTCTTGCAGCAAATTTTCCAAGAACCCTAAGAAACTCCCTGCTCCTTCCACCAACAAGGCTTCAAGACATGTTTCAAGAAAAACTGCCCATAAAAATCTTGTTTTTCATTATATATATAAAATGTTGAGAACCGCTGCTCCTTTTTTGACAATACTTTTTCTAATATTTTTTTTAAATATGATAATGGTTTCATACTTTCATTTGGTTGTGAGCCACTGCTATGTAAGAAAGTACCTGATCCTCGCACCAACAAAGCTTCAAGACATGTTTCAGAAAAAACTGCCCATAAAAATAATCTTGTTATTCATTCTCAGAACTCCATTCCCAGCAAGTGATTGGCCAGACTCTATCAGTGAACTTGATTTTGACTGCAGCGAGGGAAAATCTGATGATGTAACAAACTGTGATGCTCTGTCGGATATCGGGCCGAGCTGTTCTAGTCCTCCCCAACGTAGAAGGTTAGTATCACGTTTGAGCATTTTCGAATACCTGTTGATTTCAGAATCGAATATTTTTGTATGCCACTTTTTTATTGTAATTAGTCCTGTCAATAAATGAATTACTGTAAACATAGAATACATCACTAAGACAGATTGCGGATTGTTCACACACAATGAAAAACACCTATTTATCAATAACTCAATACAGAAAATAGTCTTATGTCAGGATTGCATTAAAAAAAATATGGCTTCAATAAAAAAAAATTTGGTGAGTCCACCTCAACCATTGGCGGGAAGAAAAAACAACATTGGCGGCGATTCGAAATTTTGCTCTGAACCGATTTGAATAATTTACTATTCAAATCAATTCGAAGGCCCAGCCCTAGTTAATATAGACCAGAGTACTTCAAACAATTTCATCACATTTACAGCCCACTTGTCACAGCCAAATTTTTTTCCGATCCTCATGAACTGAGAAAAAAATTTAGTAAAATTAATAATGAAGAAAACGAGAATATCGGTCAGAGACCGAAGACTTATCGATCGAAAGTTAGGGGATCCCCTAAAACAACGCTCTTATTCCATAGTGACACCTTGTGTCCCATCACTAACTAATTAATAACTTGCTAATTATATGACATAATTCGCCCAAAATCAATAGGCTTCTGGTCCGAGATATGATGAATGCACATGCAAAATCTGGAGCAGATTCGATTTTGCTTTCGTGAGATATCGCGTGCATCTAACAGACAGACAAATACCTATCAACATACTTACAGACAAACAAACAGACAGACAAATACCTATCAACAAACTTACTGATTTACATTTGCATTAGTGTTCAACAAAACTCCAAAATCACATACATCAATTAAATAATTGCGGATTTGATTTTGTTATCTCATTTCAAACTTCGATATTTCGAAAAAAAGTAATGTGAATGTCTTTTTGGCACTGGAAGTTGCCAAAGTATGAACTGACCAATGAACTGTTGTCGCTGTGCACATATTGTCGTATCCTTAATTTTAATTCTATATTACTGTAATAGAATGGCCAAGCGACAAAGCGTGTCACAAAGCAAGACCAGTGAAGTAGAACAAAATGATGATTATGACACAGATGAACAGTCAAGCATTACTGAAGCTCAACCACCTATGACAGATGTACTAAATGCAGAGGTAGAAATGAACGGGAAAGCAGACTCACCTGAACCAGAAGTTTGTGGCTTTGTTCAACTAGATGTGATAGCCAACTAGGGCGATACTGTTATATTTTCCTCTTAACCTACATTGTGATAGAATAAGATTTTTATATTTATCTCTGAGAGAGGAAAGCCGATAATATGGCTTAATCATATGGGATTAGTTAGCTGGTTATTTGTTTCAGATTCATAAACTTGGTGGTGGAGGAAGCAATAAGTGACCAGAAGTTACGTGAACCACCGTAAGTTACAGAGCCTCACTGTGACAAAGAGTGTTATTGTTAACAATTATAATAAATATCATCTCATGGGGTTCAAACACAAGCAACTCTAAGTACAGAGCCTTGTTCTAAGTGAATAGAGTTTCAAGTTTTTAAATAGAATTGTTGGACTCCTAGCCGCTGCCGAGTGGTTCACGTAACAGCTGGTTGGTTACTGCATCCATCATCATCAAGTCCATGCATCAAACAAATACCCAGCTAACTGATTCCATTCCCCGATATAGTAGGACTAGTAACCGAAGGAGATGCCATGGTTTGTCATATGAATATGCCGTCTTATTGACTTTCCTCTCCTCTGGATTTAAATTAAAAATCCGAACGTAAAATAATCTGACCATTAGACCATCACACTGCAGCATCAGAATAATTTATATTTTCTATCAGGTACAAGAGGCCGCCACACCGACTGACAATACAGCGCCAAGTTCAATAAGTGACATCGGATTCCTTCATTCTATCACTGAATTGAACTGGAAGAATTTCAGCATGGAAGAAAAGGAAGAATGCCTGAATAAGCTGAATTCTGTCATTTCTGATGTGCTAACATCTGAGGTGAGACTTAGAGCACCGCAGAAATTTGGACTAGTATTTTCTCGTAGACCGAATTGTTCGAGCCATTCGCTACCATGTTATCACTGTATAGTTCAGGTGTGGGCAAGGCTTTTGGACTCGGGACCAAAAACTTTGTCCATCTTGACTGGCGTTAAATTTTATCAACATATTTACAGTGTTACAAAAGCATAAGTTGAAAACAATAATCCTCGTGTCAAAACTAAATATATTCGCAATCTTAACAAATTCCATGAGTTATTTTGAGCTTAAACATCAAAATTTAGTTTTAGTTTAATCGTGGCTGCATCCGAGCCAGATTGAATTACCCAACGGGCCGGATTTAGCCCATGGGCCATAGTCTGCCCATGTCAGGCACAGATATTTCATGTTGAAATTATGCAATACAGACTCCCAGAAAACTCAAAATTTTTAGTCCCACTCCCAACAATGGGGGAATTCAAAATACGATCTTGGCTCTGACCCAAACATTATACAAAATGTGCCAGACTTCGACTCCACAGCTGTGAGACCCGTCATACTTCAATACAGGGGTAACCAACCTTTATGAACCGAGGGCTACTGACGTGCGACTTACTGGAGATATACCCCATTACTTGAGCTAATTTAGAGCAGACGTTTGGGCGACTTGGTGCATTAGTGACTCCCTCTTTAAAACTTACTTACTATGACCGTATTACTATTGAAACCTTTTAACGCTTTTGTGAGACCGTATTTCACTTGTATTGTACATTACTTCAGGAACAATCAACAGCCGTGACACCTGTCATACATACTTCAATACTATGCATGGCTGTCTAGGACTGCATTTTATAAAATTTATTGAAAACTTTTAGCGCCTTTGTGAGATCGTATTCCACTTATATTCTATTGTACATTATTTTAGGAACAATTGGACATGATGCAAATCCTCGCTCCAAATGCTGTGAATGGGTCACTCTCTAGTGGTCACATATCTTCTATTGATGTTGATTACGCTCGTTTAAATAAAGTTATAAAATATCTTGACGCACGCCTGAATAACGACAAAACGGAATCCTGGGATCTCATAAACTCACCGGAGCAGAACAACGGAACAATAAAACTAATCAAGCAGAAAAAAGTTGTGAAATATAACGACAATGTGCCATCTTGTAGTTACACTACAAAACATTCATTTCAAATGGAAATAGCTGAATCAGCAAAAAATTTTGATGACTCGTTAATGAAATGTAAACCAAGATTTTACGAGAGTACAGATGATACGACAAAATTTAAGAAATCTTCGTATTTTGCTTCGGGAAAAAGCTTCGACGACTCGATACGATTTAAACATCGTTACCCCGGGAAATATTTAGTCGACGAAGCGTCCGCTATGAAACAACGAATACGACCAGGGTCGAGACAAGAGACGTCGTCAGTAAAAAGCACCGACACGCAACATTCGGATAATTGTTCTGACCCGCTATGTTCCGGTTGTTCAACGAATCTACGAAGGAGTAACAGCGATGGGAATTTACCTAAATCTATTGGAGCTGAAGCACAGAAGGAACACAGGGTAAGGTTTTAGAACTGAGGAAAATTTGTGATTTATTGTGAACATGGTATACTGCTTTATAGAGGGCTACTATACTTTTTTGGTACTCTTGTAGTGCGTGTACCAGGTTAGGGTTAGGCCGTAATGTTATTCCGGTTTTTCTTATTTTAGTTCTATTACGAGTTCAGGACTGTCTATGTTAGTCAAGTGAATATACCCCCCGCTTATAGGTTTCATTCGCTTTACACAAATTGATGTAGAGTAGGCGAACAAAATTAGTTACCTTCATATTGGTACACGTACTTCTGGAGCACCCTTTTTTTGTAAGGACTAATATCTTTCCGAGTATCTAGTGCAGTGTTCTTCAACCTTTTTTTATCGAAGTATACCTTTTACAGTTTTTCAAGAACTTTGTATACCTTACAAATACCAATGTTTATTTAAGGCTCAAATAATCATTCATTTTTAAGAACATATTGTACTGCAATATCATCATGCAATCTAATAGGCTAGTGACCGCAAGTTATAAATTTGACTGACTGCCTTAGCGTCGACGGGAATGATGTTCGACGTAAATCAAACAAAGTGCATGGCATTCGAAATCACCAACCCAGACACATGCCTGTATTATCTCTATAATTTGTGATGTAACAACGTGCTCATGTCGGTTCTCAGCGGTAATAACATTTTACATTTCATTTGCGCCGCGTTTGCATTGTTGTATCCAATTGAATATTTTATAGGCTGTACACCTTTCGTATACCCTTTATCAGTTGTATACCCAACTTATGGTCTGGTATACACTTGGGTATACCGTATACCCGGTTGAGGAGCACTGATCTAGTGGATAACTATTTATGCGTTACTCTTTGGGGTTCAGCGTTTCCGATCAAATCTACTGTACCTTGGGTGAAGTGGCCGACATCTGGATCCGATTTAATTGCAATGGCAAGCACTCACTCTATTAATGTAAAACTATGTGCACCACTGAGATTTAATTACATGATCATTTTATTATTTTGATACTTTTAAAACAGATATAACTTTAATTCAGTTGATAGTACCCTTCCCCCCAAAGAACGGCAAATTGTCGCTGATATCTTTCTTTAAGTTCTCTTTTATATTTTAGAGGCAACAACGGCAAGCACGTCGATGGGCAAAGTGGTTGAAAACTCGTCAACGGAAAGAAAATCGTCAGCTTTTAAAAGAACATCGTAGCGGACTTTTTGTCAACGAAAGAAAGGTCAAACTGAAAGTCGAATGTAGGGAGGAGGTCGATATCGAAGTCAGTTGATTTGATTGGTCGGATTATGTTTTCCCTATGATGTCATAATGATACTTTCTGACATTTTCATTGTGAACTCATCATACAAGAAGTTGGTATTATTTGTGAGGTCACAATCAAGTTTATTGTTGACTTCATAATCAAAAACTTTTCTTTCTGTATTGTTGCATCATAATTAACTGTGAAATTGCTAGTTGTTGTTCGTCTACCTGTTTTTTCTTCTTTTATTATATAAATTTTCCTGATATATTTTCTTTTTTTCAATTATGAAAAACTACCCCATTTATTGCAAAGAAGCCAAAGTCAATATTATTTTGGGGTCGGTTCAAGCAATGAATCAAAAATTGAAAACTGTGATGTCAGTTACGGTCCGCAGGAATGATTACTCATCCTTCTCCTATGCTTTCGTGTCAATAAATCATAGAGAGAAATTGTGAAAACACTGAGTCATGATGTTGCATGGTCATGAATCTTCTTGCTCCCTAATGCAGCTAAAATTTACCTCTGGTTAAGACAAGCCTAATCTGCTAAACGAGGAGGACTTTTTGAACATAAGCTGTCGGATTAGTATTTAATGCTTATTAGGAAAATATTGTAGTGTTGACAAGGGCCACACTGAATGACTCGCTGGGCTGTGGCCCGTGGGCCGCCTTCTGCACATCCCTTCGTATCTAATCATGGTTTAAAGCAATATTTACCGAAGTATTTCCATAGAAAGTTGCAAGAGTTTAAAAACCAAAAATATAATTTTGCTCATTTTCTCAAAGCAGTTTTTCCGAACCCAAGACTTCTGGGGTAAATCCCTTAAAAACAGGGGTGTGCAACCTATGACCAGCGGGCTGAATGCGGCCCACAAGGAAAAATTGTGCAGCTGGTGGAGAAGTGCCAATTTTGAATTGTGTGCAGCTCGCGAAATGGGTTTTTAATTTAGTTTAATCTGATACGTGCGATTACAAATCCTATACCTGATTCCAATTTATTATCTATGATGTAACAATGTCCTGAACAATGAACGACGCATGTCACAAGACCAATAACTAAAATTTTTGTGCGTGCAACTACTAGAAAGTCAATGTTGGATAAAGATGCGCCCGCGCTCAGTTATTTGTATCATGCCCTCCTGTGATAAAGGTTGCACACCCCTGCGTTAAAATATGAATATCCTACATAAGCATGGAGTAAAAAATTTCCTCGTTTTGTTTTTCAAATAATTCAATTCAAAACACTTTGTTTGTCACTGTATTGTTTATATTTTTTCTTGTGTTTATTTATCCTATTTAACTTAATAATAACGGCAAAATTACTTTGAAATAGCCAGAGACTAAGCTGCCACTAGAGGCAGCAGTAGACTGGTTCCACGGTCATATCGAAACAGGGTTGTTATTTCAAGAATCAAGATTTGTCTGAATCAGCATTTCTGACTTTAATCGAGATAAAAGGAGTCAAATTTTTTTTTCAAAGTTCTAACATTCTAAGTTGGTTCATTCGCAATAATCATGCTTTATACTACAGATTGACTTTAACATATTCTAGTGAGAAAATAACTTTTTTGAAAAGATTACGGAAACTTTTGGGTACAATCATACACAAAGAAAAGTTCAAGTGTTGAATAATTTTCCCCATTGACGTAGAAATGATTTATGAATTCTGTTTTTAGTGTTACACTGTTACAAACATACATTTTAAACCAAACCAAAATTATTTGGACATTTTTTCTGAAAAGTCCATTTGTAGAATATGTTTGCTTTTGGAAATTTTCCTTTAAGTCCTGACTTGATGTCCCATGATAGCTACTGGCACCTACTGCAACGGCAAACCTACATGTATATGTCACTTATGTACTCCCGTAGTATGTGAACCAATATGGTGGAAACTGGAATGTAGTATTTGTACCAGATTAGGGTTAGGCCATAATTTCTGGTACAAATACTACGGGAGTCACTTGACTAGTCCCCGAACTCGAAATAGAACTAAAATAAGGAAAATTGGAATGGAATTATGGCCTAACCCTAATCTGGTACACATACTATGTTCAGGTGTCCGCCATCTTGGTTCTTGGTGGTTGTTTGTTAGAATGATGTATGGCTTGGCTTTCTTCATCACTATTACTGGGTGCAGTAAAAATTCCAGGTCATAGAAGCACTATAACCCAGCATGATGCTTGTCCACTAAGACCTCTGTCTTAAACTTATTAGTCATTATATACCACGTTGTTAATAACTGTTATATTTAGATGTTACACGAGACTAACTCTCGATGCCTTTGCGCTAGTGGATTCGTATGCATATAATGCAAGGATGCCGTAGCAGAAAAAAACATGACTATAATATGCACTTAGTATGATAGTGTCTGCTCACAACACTAGGCTGTACTTTTGCTTTGAAAAACGCATATTGTATAATTCATATAGTTTTAGAAGTTTCAGTGGCGCTTGCGGATTTTCTGTTGGTTTTATTCCCACATTTTGGTTATGGGCCATCGACTTTGCTTAGTAAAAATAATAATAAATATCTTGTTAATAGTGGTAGCTTGCGAGTATCTCTATCAGTGCGTATCTGTTTCCAATCAAGTTTTTGAGCAATTGCAATTATAAACAATATTTTCTTTAATTCCGTATTTTTTGCATATCAGCATATTTAACCGTATTGGAACCGTGAAGAATTCCGTAAAAACCTTTTTGTGCATTTAAAAAAGCAACATTAACTGGTCTTTTTATAGGTTATAGTCATAGACGACTTACAGGGTCTAAAATCTAAATTACTCTTAAGATTGGCATTTTTAAAGGTAATTTATTATTTATGTTCAATTTTATTGACAAAAACTAAGCATTAATCATGAATTCCTTGTATAATAAATTGAAACACACAGAATATGAAATTCTTTGCCGTAGCTGATTCTCAATATAAGTCTATGTTTGTAAGTCAAGATGTCTCACCCAGCCTTTTGATAGAATTACTTCTGGATAAAAATCTTATACGACGAAAGCTAATTTAGAGTTAGATCACAGCGCTTGGATGAATGGGATTTGATTATGTTTTGCTCGTTTGATGAATAATAATAACAAAACGTCCACTATGCTCCACTTCCACTCCACTTCCACTTCCCAAAGTCTGGGCTGCATGAGATATTCATTTACTCATTAAAATACCGACTTGGTAAAAGTAGTAGTATACGACGAAAGCTAATTTAGAGTTAGATCACAGCGCTTGGATGAATGGGATTTGATTATGTTTTGCTCGTTTGATGAATAATAATAACAAAACGTCCACTATGCTCCACTTCCACTCCACTTCCACTTCCCAAAGTCTGGGCTGCATGAGATATTCATTTACTCATTAAAATACCGACTTGGTTAACTTAGTAACTAAGTTCTAATCAGGATTCCACTATCAGGATAATTCCTTTCAAATTAACAGTTGCAATTTTACATGTTTTGCATATTTACTCGCAACTTCTTTGGAAACTATGCCATACTTTCATGGTGCCATTTTGTGTTCATATATGCTTAGATCGCTGTACTCATTTATAACAAGAGAGAGCAGTAGTTAAATATATGGGTAGAAAGGCCAAAGGTCATAAAAGTGTTCCCAAAGATTATATTTCAAAGTGCTACTCAAATTGAAATAAAACAGCAAAATAATGAACCCAAAGAACATTCAAAATGATTTAAAAGTAATAGCTATTCCAACTAAGTACCTAAAATCGATTGGTTTATTAGTTAAAGAAAAGCAATTTTTTCAATATCAACGAAAAATTATCAAAATCTTCCATATGGGAACTTCGTATCTGATGAATATAAATCACATCTTTGGTTAAGTCTCAAGTCGAAATATTTCCGCACTTAAAGCATGTATTCTGTGTTTTTCTGTTTTATTTAAGGCCAGAACCTCAATAACTTAAACAACTACCCAGAAGCCTATGTAATCTTCAGGAATTATGTCGTCGAGTTTTTGTTTTCAAATTTTGATTTTCTTGAACAAAGTTGGAGTTAAAATTTCGCAATATATGTTTTGCTCTTATGCCTATTGTCAATTCCTTCTACAGTTCTGGCTGTATTTAGTACACAGCTCTATTATCTGTGGCCATCTTTTATTTTGCCTGACAATTTTTTCAATGTATTTTTGTCCTATTGCTGACTCTTTATCTGCTAGAATTAAATGCTGACTCGTTGTGCGTTGTGCATGATTCATGAATTGAACTGGGAGGGGGGGAGGGTTCAGCGGATGGTAACTTGTAGCTATCTCGTAGTATTTGCCCTGATTCTATTGACTTACAGGTAACTTTACCTGTTTCGGGTGTTTTACGTATCACGGATGAATTTCTGACAAGTCATATGAAAAATTCGCTCTGCATTGCTACATAGTCCATCACCCCGAATATTGACAACATTATTGAATAAAAGCGTTATCATACTTGACATTGAAATATCTATGTGTGGTAAAAACATTCGACTTTACTGTATTTTCGTATTTTCATTGTTCTTATAATTTTGGTGTAAGGGTTTTGTTCTTTTTTTCATCAATTGTAGTCAGTATAGTGAAAACTAGAACATAACTACTATGTCAAGTGGCCCGCGCAATCATTTGTAAGCTAAATGTGGCCCTTCGGCAAAAAGGTTGGACAACCCTGCTCTGGACATTTTAGTGGCTGTAACTTTGCTCAGAGAGGAGTCTACTTCACTTCTGAGCAACCTTGATTTGAGCAGATTTCCTGAAAAAATCCTGGATTTTGTGGGCGGCAAGGTCAGCATGTCGAACCATAATGTGTAATAGATCAAGTGAAACTTATGTTGTTCTGCATATGCATTCAGGGCAAAGGGTTCTGTGATTAATTCCAATTGGCAGACGAGCAAAGAAAACCAAAAGTTGCATAATTGTGAGGTGACCAGCTACGAAAACAAGCCAGGGAATTGCAAACTTGTTGGTTAATATTCTAAATTCACAGAAATGTGACTGAAGAGCAATGAACCCTACAATGACAAAGAGACCAGGTATCATCTTGTGCATAACTATCCCTCGCAGCATTCGATCCTGTGAACCCATGTGCAGCTCACATACATCGGTGCAGTGTACCAGATTCATAGACTTGGTTTAAAACTGACTCGTGTGAGTAAGCCTACAATGACTGACAGTTCAGTTATTACAAGTCCAGCACTCCTCTCACACATAGTTGCCCCCACAGAGTCTGTGTTATGACTAGTCCACTGATTCCTGAACTTTCAGTTGACTAATGTTAATTTGTCTCCATGTTGTGAACATCTCTGAATATTGGTAAAACCAGTTAACAGCTTGTTGCAATGCTCATTAAAACTTCTCACTGAGATTGCTTTTTGTGAAGCAGAGCCCCAATCTCGCGGAACCCCCAATGGTTTGTTCAATTATCTGAATTGTATAAACTATAAGTATGAATAAATGCAAAACCGAATGATTTTTATGTGTAGCAAGTTTGATGGTGCAGTATTTTATTATGTCTACACAATATTACGAACCATTTTAATTTTGTTATGAGGTCAGTTCTCAATATATCTTAACCAGACTTGTTGTTTTTAATCAGTAATAGTTTTAAGTATTTTCACTTTATCCAATATATCTGCGAGGGCCAAAACAATATCTGGTATCGATAAAATCCCACTTCCAAATTGGTTCGGCGGTGTGGCTCATCATGCGGTTAGGAACTAGCTTGCCACTGCACCTCTGATTACTCTGTGTGGGTTCGCTTTCCTCTCCCTCGGAATAAACATGTAAATCCTATTCTTTACCCTGCTGGTACACAAGCAAACCACAGAGCAGAATTCACATTCACTACTTTTAATAAAGCTTCAAAAATTTGCAAGAAATAAATAAAACCTTACGGCCAAAAAGTATTTTACTAATTCTTCACTCAATTATTTTATGAACAAATATTTAAATAAAATAGAAAGGTAAACATGATCCATAGTACGATTCCAAAATAAGGAAAAAAAATTGTTCCGAATTGCAGGAAAAAATGTACGGTTTGAGGTATAACCGCCTACAAATAAATACATTAATGGGATTATTTTTGATAATTGCCAAAACCAAGCTTTCTGGAGGAAAGAAGGAGAATTAAATTATTTGATTTACTGCCAATTTTTGGAAAAACTGACCAATTACACACAAAACCACGAAAACGAGGCAATGATTACAACCATGCTTGAATATCTGTCTTGAGCGGCTGCACAAAGTGCGATTGTCACATTATTTTATTTTAGCTGATTGGTTTTGTTACAGGAATAAGCAAGAAAAATTTATGCTCTGGAAAACATCCATTCAGATGGTTTTGGCAAGATCGGGACTGTGGAATGAGAGTTATGTTGCACGTGTAGATTCCAAAGCTAAAATTTCGTCTAATTCAATTTACTAACAATAACTAACTAAGTGATTCAAAAGCCATCTGCACACTAACACAAATATATTTCTGTAACGTTTCGTCTGGCCAAGGTGCAGCAAAACTCTTGAATTACTTAGGTTAGTTATCTTTACTCTTGCTACAGCATCCTCGCATTTTATGCATAAGGATCCGCCGGCACAAAAGCATAAGAGTTAGTCTCGCAGAAACCAAATCATTAGCTCAATTTACTAAGCTGCAAGATGTTGCCGAACTGACTATTTTTGTTTCGTTTTTGGTAGTAAATTCTCCCTCCCCATAACAGAAAAGTTTTCATTTCAGAATAAAAATAACGAGGAACATTTCAACAAGTGTGGCCAAACATGAACCAACCATAATATGTGTAATTCAGGCATAATTTATCGAATTGGTTTCCCTTGAAGCAAATTTCTTTGCAAGGTCACTCAGTGGTAAAAGAGACCCAACTTTGAACGAAGTTACAAGCTACCAGTAAAATTTCAAGAGATATTAAAACTATATAGTATTATACGTCGAAGTGACACAATTTTTGAATGACATAGTCAGGTGGGGGTTAGGAATAAGAATATTAGAATAACACATGCAAAAATGGTTATGCCATGCCAACTAGATACACTTAAGTCATGTTGTGAACATGGCCCAAAATGTCAATGTTTAGCGAAATTCCTATATAGATGAAATTGGGCTTTCTCAGAGAAAAAGTAGGAGAATAATAAAAGTTTTAGGTGAAATCGATCTATTCAAAATGAAATTAAAAATTGGAGATGGATTCTAAAATACCAACGTTGCTTCTATTACATCCTAAAAACTCCGAATTTCGTATTTGGTATCTGAGCGTTCAGAGTTGCATGTAGACTCAGTCCGACGACCATTCTTGTATCGGTCGGATCAATAACGCCGTCATCCCAAAGTCGAGCGCTCGAAAAATATGGGTTCCCTTCCTTTTCAAAACGAGATATAATTGGGTCTTTTAATGCTTTTTCCTCCTCAGCTGAAAAAGTTTTTCCTTCGCGTTCTCTTTGATCTTTTGTTATTGTTGCTAAAACCGTTGCGGCTTGCTCTCCCCCCATCACGGAAATCCGTGCATTCGGCCACATGTATAAGAACCTAGGACCGTAAGCACGACCACACATTCCATAATTGCCTGCACCATATGACCCCCCGATTATGACAGTGATTTTCGGAACTTGAGCGCATGCAACTGCTGTAACCATCTTTGCTCCGTCCTTTGCGATTCCGCCTTCTTCCGCTTCTCGTCCGACCATAAATCCGGTTATATTTTGTAGAAATAAAAGTGGAATTTTACGTTGACAACACAACTCGATAAAATGTGTTCCCTTTAGTGCTGATTCAGAAAACAAAACACCGTTGTTCCCAATAATCCCAACAGGAACACCGAAAATACGAGAAAATCCACAAACTAATGTATCCCCGTATAATTTCTTAAATTCGTGAAATTTACTGCCGTCAACGACCCTGGCAATGACTTCTCGTACATCGAAAGTCCGTTTCAAATTGCTTCCAACGATTCCGTAAAGCTCTTCTGGGTCATATAACGGATCTTCCGGTGCTTTTAAAGTCGTAGTAACATCTTTCTCTCGATTTAAATTTTCGACGATTCCTCGTGCAATATGTAGCGCATGTGCATCATCCAACGCATAATGATCAGTCACGCCTGAATGCTTACAATGCAAATCAGCGCCACCTAAATCTTCTGGTGATACTTTTTCACCTGTCGCTGCATAGACCAATGGCGGTCCTCCAAGAAAAATTGTTCCTTGTTTCTTCACAATCACGCTTTCATCTGACATCGCGGGCACATAGGCGCCACCTGCTGTGCACGAACCCATTACGACAGCAATCTGAGGAATTCCTTGCGCTGACATGGAAGCCTGATTAAAAAATATTCGTCCGAAATGATCACGATCTGGAAAAACATCTGCTTGTCGAGGCAAGTTTGCACCGCCTGAGTCAACCAGATATACACAAGTTAAATTGTTTTCTTTAGCAATTGTTTGAGCCCTCACATGCTTCTGTACTGTGATAGGATAATATGCTCCTCCTTTTACAGTCGCATCGTTTGCGATGACCATACATTCCTGCCCCATTATTCGCCCAATTCCAGTTACAATCCCCCCCGCCGGGACTTTTTCTTTTCCATATAAATCATACCCAGCAAGTTGTGAAAATTCTAAAAATGGAGACCCAGGGTCCAACAATTCTTGGATTCGTTCTCGTACTAGTAATTTTCCTCGCGATGTATGTCGATTGCGAGCATTCTCATCACCCCCTTGTGAAATATTTTCAATGTTTTGCTTCAATTCTGTAACAAGTTTTTTCATACTTGCTTCATTCTCGAGAAATATTTCCGATTTTACGTCCGGATCTGACCCAACTGGTAACATAGCTGAATGGTATCTTGTATATAAACCATTACTGCAGCCCAAATTCCTGTGCAGCAAACTAGAACATTTTCTCAAAACTCTTTGGCACAATGCCATAACGCTGTAATTCGTATCACAACACCTAGATTACAAAACTGCAATACAGAAAAAATTGAAGATGAAAAAAGCACACATAAGAAAGCATGAACAGTGAGTAAACTCTGAATAACAGAATAAGCTTTTCAAATTTATTTAGGAACAGGAAAGACGATTTCATGACTTGTTAATCATAAAGCAACCTATGGTCCAGTAACTAACCAGCCCATGCAGTACAGCAGTAAGGCGAAATTCTTAAATTTCAAGATTCTCGATATTCTGACAGTGGTTTCACTAGAGGTATTTTTCTCTGAAATGAGGGGGTCTGTCACAAAATATGCTAGTCTCTATAATAAATCAATCGTGACGTGCATCCATCGTCACATGCTGACATGAATGACCAAAAGTGCGTTTTTTTTTTCTCTAAAAACTCTCGAATGCTATGGTAATATTTTTTCCTTTGGTAAATTGTATAATTTTTTGGGGGACTTCAATTGAGACAGTTCTAGATTGCGCTTTCTTTTACTTTATTGCGCATTTGATTCGAGTCGATATGGAGACCAAGGCTCTCTCGTATTGAAGTGGTTGCTAGTATGATATGACTAATAATTTTTATTTCATCGTCTTTTATTAGTGATAATTCCCATTTTCTTCTTTATTTGAAGTGCCAAGCATATGTCAGTATGTAGGGATCAAACTCTTGCGACTCCTTTTAATACAGTAACACCGTATTACATATTAGGTACGGTACAGTATTAAACGTCATTATTAGGTTTACTAGTTACCTATGTAATTGCATCTTGCATGTTCCGAATAACCGGTACCGGTACCGGTACTTACCAACATTCAAAGTTAGGTACCGTTACCATCTTGATTATCAGCTAAAATACAGCCTTAGAATAGGGTTGGATTTTACATATTTATCCCGGGGGAGAGGAAAAAAACTGCAAGTCTGGTTGTGTTTCAGATATTTAAATATATCAAATAATTCAATGATCACTTTGTCTTCTTAGGAGTTTCAGTTTAATTGCAGTAATCAAAAATATCCTATCCTAGTGTAGAGATAGCTGTTATAGACTAGGCTAAAATTCTTTACCGGTACTTTTAAAAAACAAATTGTTGAATGCTATGAGTCAGAATGATGGTTTGAAACAAAAATACCCCGGTCAACTGACAAAACCACTCTTAAATAAGCACCGAAAATTTTCACTGTTAAAGTATAGGAAGAATTTCACGGGGGTCAAAGGACAGGGGAAAGTTCAAAAATCGCGTTATCCGATCACATATCTTATCATGGTGCTTTTACTTGACGGCATCCGGAGACGAAGCCATAAAGTTTTACGCGCTTATTCGGCGCGTGGAAGGTCACGCCTATTAGTCGTCGTTTTTTACACATTCCAAAGCAGGAGGTTTCGACCCGCAGAACCATGGCTACGCCCCTGGGCACATCGTGCTAATCGTTGGGAATACGCTCGCCGTCGCCATCTGATTTCCTTGCGGGGGTTCGGAGCTCATGCGGGGTAAATTTCATGCGAGAGGATTACTGGATGCAAGAAATTTAAATCACCTTAAATAATCACTTTCGTCTTGTTGAACAGCTCAATAGTGCAGGCTTTGGTTTCAAGGCAAGTTGAAATTAATTAATATTGAAGTGGGGGGAAATGGGTCTCTTGTACGAAGCGCCCGCCACTAATGCAAAAATGTTAAATTTAAGAAATGCACTCTCTGCTGAAATTCCGAATTAGTATTTAGTTGGGGTTCGGGATAAGAATGATGTGATATCACAGTTACTATTTCCATTTTCTTGGATAGTATCGAATTTAATGGACCTTTCCCCGAGCATTGACTTCCTTGTTTACTTCGTGACATTGGCCAATCAGCAAGATGCAAAAAGTGACGTAACAATGCCCCCTTTTCGCATTCGCTCAGACACTTTTCTCACTCAGACAGATTTTCAAGCGTGGTTGTAAACATTACCTCGTTTTCGCGATTTTGAACTCTATTCGTTAGTTTTCAGTTGTGTTCAGGAAACTTAAATATAAATCAGATAATTCAGTGATCACACTGTCTTCCTAGTAGCTTTAATTTAATTGCATCTAAACTTTTGAATTGTAAAAATAATACCAATATGTTTTCCCATTGCCGGTTCAACAGTGTCAGACACCATGGATCTTTCCCCGACGTTTGAACCTCGGAAAATTCTCCCTATACTTTACCATTGCAAAATTTTCAGAGCTATTTTAAGAGTGCTTTTGCGAGTTGGCGCCTCTAAAATGGGGTATGTGTTTCAAAACATCATTATGATTCATCGCATACAACAATCTGTTTTTTAAAAGTACCGGTAAAGAATTTCAGGCTAGTCTATCACAGCTATTTTTACACTAATTTTTATTACTGCATTTTGAACGAATGTTTAAAATCAATCTAAATTTTTCCACGAGCAGGAAGAGAACAAAATGCCTTGGTGCGGCCCGCAGTATTTCTATATCTGGTTTATGGCGAAGATTTGAGCTCTTATTTAGAGACTATGGTAGCGCGGAATTCACGGCCTTAAAAGCCATTTTCACTAATTTTAAACAATTTCCAAAGTATTTTCACAGCCGAGCTCTCTCGTACTCAATTGCACAAAAATACAACTTAACCGCGAAAGCCATCGAATAGAATGCAAATAACAACAATATCCAAGCATTGAGGTAGGTTTTCGTGAAATATTTTCGGTGTGATACAGAATTACAGAAAGGCTTTTGTTAGTGGGTCAATACAGACGAGAAACTTTCGTTTCATTTTCAATCCCATCACTGCCTAATATCGATATCTGATCATAGGGTTGAATTACGTAGACGCATTTAGGGTGCGATATACAATTATGGGTTTGCCTTATATAGGCCGGTAAAGATACCAGGGTTAAGTAATTGTTGTGATAACATGATTGTGTTAATTGGGTACTAACAAGCAATAGAAACACACCTCATCATTACATAAATATGTTTAGATAGCAGAATTTAAACCTAAATAACCATAACAAAAATATTCAAATCGTAGGGTAGGGTTGGGTAGACATATTTAGGCTATTACAGTTAACTGCAACACACCTTTTTTACAATAATATATACGTGTCTAGTGGGTTGACAAGCCCTAAAAATTAGATTACGTTTGCCAAGCCGAAGAGGGGCCATTTATATGCCTTCCATAGGCTGATGTGTATTGGTCTAAATGTCATGTATTAACCCGCTACACAGCTGTTAAAGATTGCAATCTGATTCATGCGGCAGACTTATATCCACTTGGAATAGTAAAATATTCTGTACTACCGTCGTGTGTGTACAAGGTTAGTGTTAGGCCATAATTGTATTCCGATTTATCTTTTTTTAGTTCTATTACGAGTTCGGGGACTGTATGTGTTAGCCAAGTGAATATACCCCCTGCCCATTGGTTTCAGTCCCTATACACAAATTGATGTAAAGTAGGCAACTAAAATTACCGTAAATGCTCGTTTTAACGCCCGGTCTTGATTAAGGGCCCGATTGAATAGCCGCCCGTGTGAACAGGACATGAAAATAAATAAGGGATGGTGCTTGAATACCCGCCCGGTGTAAAAGTTTTTTTTTTTTTTACGGATTTGTACCTGCGGTGCGTAGGAAAAGTCAAAATTTGGAAATGACAATATACGGTATTAATTATTGTAACGATCGATCTTATCTACCGGTATTTTTGTGTGTAATTTGACTTTAAAAATAACAAGCGCCCCTGCTTGAATAAGGGCCCGTTTAGTGAGTATGTTTAAAAAAATAAGCGCCCGGGCTATTAAACGAGCAAATACGGTAGTTACCTCCATATTGGTACACATACTTCTGAAGCGCCAAAATTTTCGCTGTATCTCTCTGATCAAGGAATTCCTTTTTCTTCGATTTTGCGGAGCTTTCATTCGTAACGCTGATTCCTCACGGAGTTGACTAGAAATGTTTATTCAAGTCTGCACTGACCAGTCTATCTGCTGTTATTTTTGTAGCAAAGCTATAAAGTTCATGTACCTTCTTTTATCCATGGGTGGGCAAATTTTGCCCACCTAGACCGGCGGGCCATGTAAGTGTGACGTAAAAAGTTACATTTTAGGAACATAATTTACAGTGTTACAAAAGCAAACGGGAAAAACAATACTCCTCGTGCCAAAACTAAATTTAATCGCAATCTCACCAAATTCTTTGGGCTATTTTTTAGCTAAAACATCAAAATTTGATTTTGGTTTGGTTGTGGCCTTAGTTTGCCGATGTCAGTTCGTTCTATACCTTTTGTAGCCTATCTTAGATCGCCCGATTTCTCAGAGATGACTACCTTTCAGTATAATTCCCAGATTTTTTAATGTTAAGGGCGGTGTTTCCAAATTCAGGATGTTGTAGAAATTGTGTTACTGGCAATAAGACTATTTGTAACTTATGAAATTGTGTTTGATATTTGACTTACCTGGACTGGTAAATACGCCACTTTCTAGATATTCAAATACAATTTTATTCACGTTAAGAATTAAAATGCGGATTCACAGCACTTTATTAGGGGAAAGGGGCCGGGTTAAAATTATAAGGGAGGGGGAGGTTAGGGGGTGCACCCTTGGAAGAGGGGTCACTGCGGCGGTTATAATTTGCGGTGCTGATAATTTTTTAAATTACGTAAATGTTAACACGCCAGTTGTCGCTGGGAACCATTCTCTGAATTATCTGTTGTTGCTGAAGACTCGGGACTTTAATCTGAGCATACTTGTCAAAAATCATGATCACATTCAAAATCAAATACTGACTAGATGGATTTGTTTTGTCATAAATGGGTTAATACTCTATTCATGCGTCACAAAGCATGATGAGTCGAACGTTACGGTTGCCTGCTAATGACAACCGGTTATCGTACACGTTTTTAACAAAGCGAAGGTAATTTGTGTTTACGAGAATTTTTGGTATATCGAGATAGACAAGAGTTAAGTAAAGTAAAACATTATTATTGTGTTTAGTTTGAAAAAAGTTCGTGGCTGTTTCGTATAAAAAGCAGAATTTGTGCCAATTTTTGTATCGCCTGTAATTTATGTTCTTAACGCGCATTATTATTACTATTATGAGGTATACAGAAAAGAGGAGTTTAGTAAAACATCATTAGATTATTATAGTAGAAATTTTGTCGTTGTTTTACTTGAAAAAGCATGACTTTTGCCATATTCTCGAAGCGACTGTAATTTATATTTTTACGCTCAGTAGTAGGCTACTGGTATATTGGGATACAACGAGAACAGAAGAGTCAGTAATGCCTTATAAAATATATTTGATGAAAAATTTATCGTCGTTGTGCAGAAAATACTTATGAAGCTACAGTAATTTGTGTTTTACGCGCACTAATACTAGTATAACAAGGTAGACAAAAGAAAGGAGCTAAGCAATATCATACCAGGTTATTTTGAATAAAATTCGCTGCTTTTTTTTTGAGCATGATATCTGTCGAATTTATGTTTAAAGCCACAGTGATCTGTTTTTACGCTTAATAGTATTAGTATAGGGTAAGAATAATAACGTACCTGCATATAAGAGTATGCCTTTAACTGAAGTTACAGCGAGAAGCGTGCGCCTGACAGTTTTACAAAGAAGACAGTGTTAATTAAGATGCTAAACTTGCGCTAGTTCAACATTTTAGCCAACAATCTGTACGGCGTAGTGTTTTGTCCCCACTAACGGCGTGATTAGAGGCTGGACTATTTGACTATATGCGAGCATTGAATGTCCAAATTTTCCGGGGAATAGTCAAAAGTACGGGGTTTACAAAAGAAATTGTTAGAACGGCGAACGTCTGAATTACCGCCTGGAAATGTCAGAATTACATCTTTGGGGATATTTACCCCCAGTTTGGGAACCACTGCTCTGATGTGTCCTACCTAGCAGTAGGACAATATTATATAAATATAAAAGAATGGTGATATTAAAATTTAAATCTATGATTTAGCCGATTTCTTGTATCTGCGCCGAATTGATGAGGCCAATGAGTAATTCCAGCACAATAGATGATTTGTTATTTTAAACAATGTATTTGTTATTCTTCTGCTTTTGTGTCGGAAAAAAGTGCTGTACTAACAATATACAGGAATTCTGTTACGTCATAATCGATTTTCATTATTTTATTGAAAATCGCTATCACTTTTAAACGATAGAAAGACACTGATGATTAATTAAGTTTAGCTCAAAAAAGACGATATAGGCCATATTTTCTATGAGGCATTTTCGCAGTCTGCACTCCTGTTTCAAAGATTATTTATATAGTTACAGAATACCGCCACACTCCAAACAAGTCTTCAGATAAGCATCAACTGATAAGTAAGGAGATGAAATTTATATCGATGAAGTGTTAGTAGTTTTTGACTGGTCACTAAAAAACACGGCAAATCGCTTTGTAATCCACGGGCCGGTGGCTCGCCATATTTGCGCTATACCATTGCGTTATTCGCGGGTTTGCTTTGAAGAAAAAATTGCAGTTTTTATGCTTTATTTTTATGTTATTGTGCCTAAATCCATTCTTCTATGCGTCGCATTCCGAATAAGATTTCGAACGTATCGTCGCCTTATGATTTTACTTGTATATTTATATGTTGTACCTTATGTCGCCTGGAGGCACCGTGATACGATCTACAAGGCGTTTACATACAAGCGGAATTCAACTTCCGTTCGTGCCTAAACGAATAGTTAGAAAGAATTTAGTTGGTATTATGCCCGGATGAAATTATTAGGTATGGACTATATTCAGTGGTGGGATTCGAATTTTTGTCAGCCGGTTCCTTCACAAAAGTCATATTTTTCAGCCGGTTCTGTTACAAACAGAACATTGACAGTAACCAGTAATTCTAACCGGTTCGCTGATCTCATAAAACTTCGAGAGACGGTTCTATAGAACCGGTGCGAACCGGCTGAATCCCACCACTGGCTATTATTGTTGCGCATCTTATACTGTGTATGTGTATGTATAGATGATACACGTATCCGTAAAATTAGTATCATCCATGCAGTTAAAGTTCGAGTTAGGAATGATTTGAAAATATGATTATTCTGGAATACATAGTGTGGTCTTCCTATTTATTAACCGACGGAAGTTACGAGTCGATACCAATTCTTTTTAGGTTAATTAAATTTATAATATCTATTATTGGGTTACCCGTTAGATAATCCCACCCACCCAGAATATAGACAACGAATAATAATTATGCATTTTGATGGATTTGACTTTCGTTGTTGCGCTACAAAGTAGAAAATAGTGGTCACTAAAAAAAAAACAGGTAATTTGTCAAATAGCTATTTATTTTTACATGGAATATCTTTTCCAATTTTTTAAAGGCATATGTTATATTTACACTCATAGATGCTCAAAACATCGCCTGTGCATTTCAGAGCAGTGTCTTAACCGAGAAGTCGTGTAGCGTTTAAAAGATTAACTTGTGGGATATCGTTCCAATTCAACCTATATTTATACGCATTTTATTCGTGATCTCATCTGACTTTTAAGTTTTATGCTTTTCCAGCGACCACCCTGTAGTAATGTGATGCGAAACATACATACAGATACATGTCAAACTCTTCTGCTGCGCGGGGCGAGTTTCTGATAATGATGCTCCTTATACCTAACTTCGAAAATAATACGAGGATAAACAAATTATAAATATTGTTATACATGAGAATGAATATATTAGAAATCAAGTAAGAGTGGAATGTTTGTTACTTATCGATCTTAGATCGGTGAGTATGTTGATAGGTATTTGTCTGTTTGTTTGTCTGTTAGATGAACGCGATATCTCACGAAAGCGAGGTTGAATCTGCTCCAAATTTCATGTGCATTCATCATAGTTCGGAACAGGAGCCTATCGATTTTGGATGGATTATGTCGTATATTTAGCGAGTTATTAATTAATTAGTGATGGGACACACGGTGTCACTATGGAGTAAGACCACTGTTTTGGGGATCCCCTAACCTCCGATCGATAAGTCTTCGGTTTCCAACCGAATTCTAGTTATTATTATTAATAAAATTATCAAACTAAGCAACAAACGCATCCCTATAACATGCTGCCCGGGTGGCTGTCAGAATGGTCCCACCCTAGACACGCCTCTGTATACACATGAAGAGTGCATGCCGCACAACTGTATGTTTCGCTGACAAGATGAAGGCGCCGTTACATTTGAGACAGATAAGCACATGTAGCAGGGCGCCGTATACAGAGTTTTTGTCGGGCTGGATTCGTTTTTACGTCTCTTGGACGGATTGGAATTTTATTGAAGTTGACGGTATCGCATTGTGAAAAAATCCACCACGCAAGAATCAATATAAAGCAATGGTACACGAGAAAATAGATATAAAAAGATACGGTAACACTGACTCATAGTTGGCAACAATTAATGCTCAATAAATTAAAACACCCGAGAAATTACCATATCAAGCAATGAAACAAGAAAAAACGTGGCACGTCGAGTCAGCGACACCTGGATGCTAAATTACAGCAGCAAATATAGAAAAGAAACAATTTTTACTGAATCAAACTGATTAATAGAATACTAGTTGAGGCGCCGCAATGGCGGCATTGTGCCGCGACAACCAGTATCCGTCTAACAATGGCGGCCGCCGGGAATTACATCGTAATTGTAGTTATTTTTCCTATTTTTCTTACAGGTTTATATTTAATACATAGCAAATGCTAGTTTTCATTAAATGTAAGTGTTCACATCAATTTCGCCGCCTCTTATCCGACAATGGTTCGGAAAGTTGCGCGACCGCATAAATTATCAATGATGCTTTATTGCATTATGTAAGGCAAACGAATCCATCATCGGCTAAAGGCTGTTAGAAAAAATCATAATATTTATGGAGTGTAGTTGATATATGCGTGTCTGAAGGAGTCTGACCTCGGTTAGATGGAACTTTATAAAAATACAAACAAAAAAAATTTTTAGCCACGCGTAGCCAGGAATTTTAGAAGAATGTTCTGAACTTTGTAATTGCCAATTTGGTCCTAGATGAGTCTCCTTTACTCCTGAGTGAGTGCTTGTAACTTTACTTAAAGATGACTCTCATTTACTTTGGAGTGAGTGCCCGTAACTTTGCTCTGCGATGAGTCTCCTTTACTTCTGAATGAGTGACCGTAACTTTAATTGAAGATGAGTCTCCTTTACTTCTGATTGAGTGCCCGTAACTTTGCTCAGAGATAAGTCACCTTTACTTCTGAGTGAGTGCCTGTAACTTTGCTCAGAGATGAGTCTCATTCACGTTTGAGTGAGTGCCCGTAACATAGCTCATAGATGAGTCTCCCTTACCTCTGATTGAGTGCCCGTAACTTTGCTCAGAGATGAGTCTCCCTTACCTCTGATTGAGTGCCCGTAACTTTGCTCAGAGATGAGTCTCCTTTACTTCTGAGTGAGTGTGTGTAACTTTGCTCAGAGATGAGTCTCCTTTACTTCTGAGTGAGTGCCCGTAGCTCTGCTCAGAGATGAGTCTCCGTTACTTCCTAGTGAGGGCCCGTAACTTTAATTGAAGATGAGTCTCCTTTACTTCTGATTGAGTGCCCGTAACTTTGCTCAGAGATAAGTCTCCTTTACTTCTGATTGAGTGCCCGTAACTTTGCTCAGAGATGAGTCTCCTTTACTTCTGAGTGAGTGTGTGTAACTTTGCTCATAGATGAGTCTTCTTTACTTCTGAGTGAGTGCCCGTAACTTCGCTCAGAGATGAGTCTTCTTTACTTCTGAGTGAATGCCCGTGACTTTGCTCAGAGATGAGTCTCCTTTACTCTTGATCGAGTGCCCGTAACTTCGCTCGGAGATGAGTCTCCTTTACTTCTGAGTGAGTGTGTGTAACTTTGCTCAGAGATGAGTCTCCTTTACTTCTGAGTGATTGCCCGTAGCTCTGCTCAGAGATGAGTCTCCGTTACTTCCGAGTGAGGGCCCGTAACTTTAATTGAAGATGAGTCTCCGTTACTTCTGATTGAGTGCCCGTAACTTTGCTCAGAGATAAGTCTCCTTTACTTCTGATTGAGTGCCCGTAACTTTGCTCAGAGATGAGTCTCCTTTACTTCTGAGTGAGTGTGTGTAACTTTGCTCATAGATGAGTCTTCTTTACTTCTGAGTGAGTGCCCGTAACTTCGCTCAGAGATGAGTCTTCTTTACTTCTAAGTGAATGCCCGTGACTTTGCTCAGAGATGAGTCTCCTTTACTCTTGATTGAGTGCCCGTAACTTCGCTCGGAGATGAGTCTACTTTACTTCTGAGTGATTGCCCGTAACTTTGCTCAGAGATGAGTCTCCTTTACTTCTGAGTGAGTGCCCGTAACTTTGCTCAGAGATGAGTCCTCTTTGTTTCTGAGTGATTGCCCGTAACTTTGCTCAGAGATGAGTCTCCTTCACTTCTGAGTGAGTGCCCGTAACTTTGCTCAGAGATGAGTCTCTTTTACGTCTGATTGATTGTCCGTGACCTTGCTTTGAACTTGTTTCTCTTCAAAACTGTCGCTAATGCTATTTGCATTAAAGGCATTCAATTTGAATATATCGGGCGACCGTGCCTTTTCAATCCATAAATTATCCATGAATACGAGACCAAAATTTGAATTCTGTAGAAGAATTTGCGATGAATAACGATTTATATAAACAGTGTTTTGCTGTTTTGGATTGATTATTTATTTATATTGTGGAAATAGGAAAGCTAATGAGACGGATTTCATTTTTATTTTAGTTGTAAAAACTTCTATTTCTTGTATGCTTGAAATAGGCGAGAATTTTGTGAGAACTAATGGTAATATAATTGGCATTTCGCTGTTTTGGGTAGTTATTTTGTATTGTAGTTGAAAGGAAAGCCCATAGGGCGTATTGTATGTTTTTTCAGTTCTGGATTCCTAGGTTAAACTAGAATGTTGTAGATCAGGGTTGTGCAACAGGCGGCATGCCGGCCACAATCCGGCCCGCCAAATTATTCAGTGTTGCCTTTTTCAACATACTTCTAAATTTACTGTGTGTCCCGGCAGGATGTCTATAATTGGTTATATTGCCCACCGACAAGAAATGTTGCACACCCGTGTTGTGCATGTTAGAATAAGTGAAAACTGTGGCAGAAGATTAGGCCTAATTAGGTTGACATCGCAGGTGAAGATCACGAGTTCAAACCTCACGCCCAGGGGTCCAAACCGCCCCACTTTTTGAAATGTAAAAAAAAAATGTATCATACATAGTAATTTTACGTAGCTTGGAACGCTTTTTAGCCCTTTTTTGAGACTCACATTTTCAGGACCCGATAACTGTAACGCAGTGGCGTAGCAAGACTCTCGTGGGCCTCCCCGCAAAAATATTTCGTGGAAATGACCCTAAAAACTCTCGGACATAAGCTAAAACAACGCTTTTTTTATTCCGTCAAAAAGCATAACATGTCGCTATTAAAAGGCAATGGTAACCTAAAATTTTGCCGTTTATCTTGGTTACTTTGATTTTTTTCATACGTGCTTCCTCTTCTGCCCTTTTTCTGCGTTTCTGTGTGCCACTGAGAGGTTTTGCTTTCGACATAATTCTGACAGCCTCCGTAATTTTGCCGGTGCGATCAAACCACAAGACGCCGAAAATCGACGACTCCCTGTCATTGTTACGTAACAAAACGATTTGAGCAGAACTAACATCAACGTTATAAGATGTGCATTACTGGTTTTGCAATGCAGCTTTTGGTATTGCGGCTTAAATTTCTAAATTCTAACCGCTTGGGCCCTTTGCACTGTGGGCCCCCCCGCGACCGCGGGGGTTGCGGGGGGTGGATGCTACGCCACTGTTGTAACGGCCTGACAGGCAGTTAGAAATTTCAGTGCTTTTGGAACATGTATGTATATTTAGATGTAGCCCTCCATAATCGGGGTGTATGAAGTCCGGGGTACAGCAGTTATTTCGATTTATGCGATTATTTTGGATCTACAGAGTATGTACGGGAATATGTTTTTGAGCTAAGTATGTATTTGTATGCTGTTTTGAAGATCTACGAGAATTCTTGATTGCAAACGCTTACTTCAGCCAGTCGGATTAAGAAAGATAAAAAAATGCATTTCAGCGTTAAAGGAGACACGATAAACCAGTGATGGTTATCGGGCAGCATCACCTATGAGCAGTGGTGGAATTCAAATTTTTTGTCAGCCGGTTCCATCATAGAAGTCATATTTTTCGGCCGATTCTGTTATATGTATTTTTTTAGTAATGCTAACCGGTTCGCTGATCTCATAAAATTCCGCGAGACGGTTCTATAGAACCGGTGCGAACCGGCTGAATCCCACTACTTTCTATGAGTGAGTCTAACATTAAATCCGGCTGCGGAAAAAAGTCAAACATTATATACTAACAAAAACTGGACTTTAAGATACATTTAATTTAACCACCCTGAGCTGTGTTACTCTCTGTTTTTGTGGCTAGTTGAGAGGCGGCCGGACAGGAAGGTTTTTGAGATAAAAGTACGTTCAGGGGCTATAAAAATTTCCGCTGTTTTTGATTTTGTGTATGAAGCAGGTACGTGAACTCTGTTTTTAATTGTATTCCTGTTAGTCTCGCATCATTCGTCATTTACTATTTTTACGTCATTGTTTAGCTTGTGCGCTATTTGTGTTACTGTCTGTGTATAAACGTAGCGTTCAAGGAACGACAAAACTTGGATTCGAAAATTCGAGTCATATAGACAAGTTTTTAAACAGTTTCTGTTGTGACTATTTGCGCACGATGAAAGGTTACAATATCGATTATGACATGTGATAACAACAATGTATATTTCATTTTTGATTTAATCTCTCGTTGTTGCGCCATAATCTGTCATGATCCATTTGGCTTCATTGAGAAATCAATAACTATTCCAAACCAGATATAGCTTTGAAGGTATGAGCGGATAACACCGGTACCCTCATTCACAGGTATATAGGAATACTAAATCATATATTTTCATATATCTATATAATTTTATTAATGTTGAACTTAATTTTAAAATGATGTCACAATATCAATAACGTGACGTCACAATTGAGGGAGGGATATAAACGAATTGATCCCCGAACATTTGAGGTAGCAATAGAAAGTATACAGCGATGCGATCTCCCTATTTTGGAATAAATGGCCATCAATAATTATTTCGTCCCCTCTTTCACTGCAAAAGTCGAATCGATATGAAAATGGTTCGAAGTATTTTAAATCAGATATGAATTGTCGATTGTAAGGTATCAGCGGATAACCCAGTATTTAGAATGATTAACTCATATACTTTCTTTTGTCTATATAGTGTTAATAAGGAGGTAAATAATTTTAAAAATCACGTCACAACTATTTTAAAAAACTTGACGTCATAAGACAGGGACCTTACCCCACCCTCTAAATATACGCTTGCAAATATAGCGATTCAAGACGAGTGGAGAGCTGACATTCAGAACACGTAGTACCCCGCGAGCATGTCGTTTGCGAAGGGCCAGTCTGGGTAGAGATAATGATGAAACAGTAACTGAAAATTAAGGTTTTGTAATAATCTTTGCATTTCACTAAGTTTTATCTCAATACATTGCAATAGGACATCATCAAAATAATATTTTCTACATAGGCCAAAACTAAATGGCCAGGAGTGTCGAGCTTGAGGCCAAATACGGTGCATATGTTGCAGTGGCTAAAGGCCAGCACTGACCAAGTAAGTCCATACGCTGGATCGATTGCTGGTTACGTTTCGGAGAATTTACCTGACGTCACCAACGATGAAGTCACTTTTTTCCTAAATTACATCATGAGTGCGAGTGTTAACGAACGTTGTATTCTACTGTGTTGGGATATAGTCATAAAATTCAAGTCAAGCGCTCACAGTAATAATTGAAAGTGGGATCCATGACAAAAACGAGGATTTACGCACTCGTTCTGAAATACAGCGTATTCAGTTACAATTTCAATTTTGTAATGGAGTCAGTTCTCAATAAATCTTAACCTGATTCTTTTTATTTTGATCGGTGTTTATTATTTAAGTTTTCCTTCCATTAAATACACTTATATGGACTAACAAACTCCATATGGCATCGATAAATTCCCTCTGCGATTCGATAAAGTTTCAAGACTTTATGAGCACGCTGTATTGTTGCAGACTTGTCACCACTATTTGTAAACTCATTGAAAGACGGTATTTCCAGAAATTATGGACTAAAATAGCAATTCCGTGACCGGTATTTAGTCAACTATCACGAAACAATCAATTCCTCTCGAAAATTAATTCACAATTTGGAGTATTGATTATGACCTCACTAATAATATCGAGGGCTCTTGTTTTGTATTAATCATTTTGTTTTGCAAATCAATTGCAAAGCGCGTATAAAGGTAACGGTACTATTCAGTCTAACAGAGAATAAGATTCAGCCATTTTTAGCTGTCTTGGCTTCTAAGTAGGTATATATTCCATAATGGCTAGGTATAGATATATTGGTGGACGCTAGAAAAACGGTAAATTTGTCAAACAGCAATTTATTCTTACAAAAAATAACTTAAACATAGTTTTTAAAAGGCATACGTTATATTACACCCATAGATGCTCAAAATGTCGTCTATGTACTTCAGAACAGTGTCTTTACATGGAAGTCCTAGCTCGCGTAGCATTTTGAAGATTAACGTGTAGAATATCGTTCCAATTCAACCCATACACATTTTATTCGTGATCTCCTCTGACTTTCAAATTTACTGCTCTTCTAGCGACCACTCTGTAGATCTAGTACAGCGAGTAAGTAATTTAGGTGTTGTTTATGTTGTATTTGAGTGGGGAATTAGCGCGCAGTAATCAAGGTAAAGGTTAGTGTACTATTCAATTTTAGCAAATAGTTTCTGCAATACGTACAATAGCCCAAAACTTGATACATTTGCGTTTTTTTAGTTTTATTCTCAGACCAAGCCTCGTTTTTCAAGGTTTGTGATTTTTTGAATGTGTTGGTGAGCGGACACATGATATTTAAGATTTTTCTCGCTATACAGAATTCTCCATTTTATTCAGTGTAGGCCTATATTATGCAGTTTTCAAAATAAACTAAGTTATTGGACACGTAGTGGACATAGCGATCGTTTTGTTATTATGTTGTTCTTTGTATCGTTTTGAAGAAATCCCTTTTCTCCTTGAATCCTGGACCAATTGCTTTGAAATTTGCAGTGAGTGAAGATTATATTTTTTGCTAGAGGACTGTTACTTTTATTTTTTGCTATGACGTCATCAAAATTATGTGGCTCTACGTGTCCATATATTTGAGCATAGCTCTCTCGTTTATTATCATCTTTAGTCAGGAATCTTTGATTCAGTGAAATATATTTCAGAAGATGTAACCGATGAACGCGCTATGCACATTTTTAGACAGAAAGTCACGTTAATATGGCTAGATGAATCAGTTTTTGATTCTTATTTTGTCAACGGAAGATATTTTTAAAAAAATCCTGGGTTGCAATAGAAGTTTTACAAGATTTGCTTGACGTCTCGAAACAATAAATCTAACAATAAATTATAACTTTTGGATGAATACCGTTTTTCGTCTCCTTGGCTTTTAGATAGATGTACATTGCATATTGGCGAGTTCTAGATATTGTACGTATAACAGCGGTTCCCAACCGTGGCACACCAAGGGGGGCACAGAGCAGTTGGAGGGAAGCACAATGCTAGGCGCAAAATTAATTTTACTTATTCCTTCACAAGAAAACTCCATTTTCCTAGTTTCATTGCTTGACAAGGTTATTCCACACGGTGTTTTCGCTTTGTTGAACATGAACTGTTTGAACATAATGGTATTTTGAATCTAACAATCGAAATAACACTATAAGTACACTGGAATGATAAACAGATGCATGAGTGCCAAGGGCCACCGGAAAAGGGCCGCGAGCCATAAAAGTATGTTAACAACTGGACGTATAATTAGTATAGCCTACAGGATTTCCCATTCGGCGATAAATTTCCCACAAAGGAAGAAATTTAACGTTTTTAACGTTTTGAAAGGGATATTTTACTTTGTAATTGCGTGTAGTATTTCTATTATTTTCACTTATTTCGTTTTAGTGTAAAACGAATATTTGTAATATTTTTCCATATTTCAATAAAACGATTCATATTATACATAAGTCAGAGTTCGAGTTGTCCACAGATAAGGTGCAAGGCTTGAAAGATTGAACACATAACACAGAAAGTATTTTTACGCGTAGGATGAAATAAATAAATTCAGAAATCGGCCATAAGGGGAAGAATATATCGGAAGGGGTTGGAAAATCACCATGATATAAGTTTTTGTTTAAATTCCAAAACAAGTCGAGACGGTTTTTCAAATTGGAAAACTAGTACGTTTTACCTGAACAATGGTGTGAAATGAAAATATGAACTCGCGTAATATGTGTACCAAATTAGGGCATAATTTTATTCCGAGTTTCCTTATTTTAACTCTATTACGAGTTCGGGGACTGTTTTTGTTAGCCAAGTGAATATTCCCCCTGTCTATTAGTTACCTCCATGTTGATACATATACTTCTGGAAATAAAAATTCACTCGGAATTATTTAGACGTATAGTATGGGAACCGCTGGTATAGTACTTAATTTATGCAAATATTCAGAAAATGAATAATCGTCTCGCAATAATGAGGATTACGAAAGACACTAATAAGCTCATTATTTGGTGAGCAGCCTGTTTGTACGACCAATCTATACCAGTCTTAGAAGTAAATAGCATCCGTGGTACTATATATTGTCATTACTTCAGCACTGATTTCGGTACTCCCGTAGTATCTGTACCAGGTTAGAGTTAGGCCATAATTTTGATTCGATTCTCCTTATTTTAGTTCTATTACGAGTTCGGGGACTGTTTGAGTCGCGAGATTTTACAAAATTAAATTTTTAAAAAATTTGGTTTGCTTAAAAATTAGTTGGGAACCACTGTTATATCTCATTTGTTCGGATCATTAGAGCAGTAAATGACTTTACTCGGGATCATATTATTTATATAATGAGATTACATCAGGCGTTCGCCGCAAACAACAGAAGCACTTTTTTCTGAGGTGTTTTTCGACGCTTTCACTCAGAACAAGGTTCTGTATAAGAAAACGCTGATACTTGCATTCAAGGGCGTGTCTTGCATTCAGAGTGAGCAAAGGTGCAGGCACCTCGGGCAACACGTTGTAGTGGCAGCAGATATGAGTTTGTTGCTTAGATTTTTGATTTAATTTGTAATACAAACATTATACGAAGAGATAACATGTATATTTAAAAACAATTTATTTCATTCAAAACACAGAAACGTTACCTAAACTTAAAAACTATTAACGTTATCATTGCGGTGACGTCATGGAGCGTAACAATGTCCGTACTAGAATGTGGATGAAGACTTTCCGAGATAAACAGGACGAGGGGAACACAGGAATGAGCAGGAGGAGCACGGTTGATGACTCTCGGAGAATTTATCCGTCACGTAGACCGATTCCACCGAATAACAACGCGACCGGACTAGGTGAGATTTTTGTTATTATCTGGGGATTATAGTAAAGTTGGAATTGCATGATTATCCGATAATCCGGGTTTAAAATATTGACTCCTTGCACCCGAGTCTGAAATAAGAATGGGATAGTGATTTCACAGTCACTCGAAAGGTAGCCTTACCGATACCGCAGTGTACAGCTTCACCGGACCACAATATCACGAAGGCGGAACCGCCACGAGAAGCGCAAATTTTGGTGACGTCATCGCACATAAAAAAAACGAATCCATCAGAGCCCACAGGTTCCATCACAAAAGTCATATTTTTCAGTCGATTCTGTTACAACAGAACATTAACAGTAACCAGTAATGCTAACCGGTTCCCTGATCTCATAAAATTCCGTGAGACGGTTCTATAGAACCGGTGCGAACCGGCTGAATCCCACCACTGCCTTATAGCGAAAAAAAACTCTTAAACCATACCAATTTCAAATCCATTGGTCCAATGGTTAAAGAGAAAAGTATTTTTTCATATTGATAAGAAAAAAAATACCAACGAGCTGATCAACTACAACAGTGGTCGGCAAACTGCGCTCCGCGACGCCCTCGAGTGACGTCACTTTTAATTCATAAAAACAAAAAGTTGACCACAAAATTATTATTATTATCTGCGCAGTTGTATGGCGTTTGTTTTGTAGTAATTAGCCAATCTTGCCTATCGTTAGATATAAAAACATAGAAATAAGACTCGAAAGTGCGTCATAATTTGGAGTTTTATATAGCGATTGTTCATAGGCGGAAACGCCATTTTCATGTCTTTTTTTGGTGCTCCCGAAGTATGCGAACCAAGATGGCGGACATCGAAACGTAACATGGGTAACAGGTTAGAGTTAGGCGATAATTTTTTTCCAGTTTTCCTTATTTTAGTCCTATTATCAGTTCGAAGACTAGCCAAGAGCCTCCCGTAGTATTTATACCTAAAATTATGGCCTAACCCTAACCTAGTACTCATATTACATTCCGATGTCCGCCATCTTGGTTCGCATACTTCAGGAGCCCCCTTTTTTTCCTAGTTTTTGTTTGCATCAAGTTCATGTTTATTTTGTTGCAAAATAAACTACTGACTAGCCCGCGCGCTACTGGACCCATTAGTACATAAAGTTTGCCGGTCGCGTAACTACAACATAATAACAAAATGATCCATAGGTCATTTTGTGTCCAATAATGTTATTCTACTTTGGTATTTATATATTCTAACTCTAGCGTTTCTTATTGCATTATGTTTCGTTGATCTAATGATGTTCCCCATCGGTAAATGCATTCGAGTTTGTCGGATCATTTCAAATTAAATTTCACCGCAATTCGGTGTTCCCCTTCGTGTAAACTTTCCGTTTTGACTATCGTACTCTATCGTTATGATGTTCGCCGTTATGACGTCATATAATCAATTCAGCCATTCAGGACTTGCAACGGGCGTATAACCTCTGATCAAGTTTGTTTTACGCGTCAATAGGAGTTAAAACTCACAAAATAAATGGCCATCAATGCCTTGTATTTTGCAATTGAGGTATAATATTGGAATATATTTGTCGGACCGGCAGAAAGGTTGACAACGGACCGGTACTGGCAGTCGCGAAAACGTTTCCATGACCCTTCACCCCTGAAAAATATCCCTATATTTCATTATTGCAAAATTTTCAACGCTGATTTTAAGAGTGTTTTGGAGAGTTGGCGCGCACAAATTGGCTCTCATGTTCAAAACTGAACCTCGTACCGATAGCTAATTTTAGCCTATCGCAGCGTTCGCGGTATCAATTTTTGATTATTTCAAGTAAACTAAAGGTCTTCGAACGACATACTGACAATTAAAATACTTCATTTACAACTATTTATTGGAAACACAACTAAAAACTGATAAATAACACGCAAAAATACCATAAAGAGGCCAGGTTTACAACCACGCTTGAATCTCTGTCTGTGCGAAAGAAGTGTCGAAGCGACGGCATGAATTGTAATTGTTACGTCATTGTTGACTTATTGCTTATTTGTGTTTGTAACGGAAATAAACAAGGAAATCGATTGTTCTGGAAACGTTCACAGACCTCGTTTCTTCTAGATAAGTTCTCCTCTTAGCTGCGCTTGTTCGAAGCCTCGTTTACAGAGAATATTAATAATCGCGCAAATGAAAAGTATTTTCATCTTCACAATGGGAACATTGGCGATGACATAGGTCTGGCGCGGGGCACAACCCCAAGAAATCGAGTTATTGATATCACGGTTTTACCGTGTCCGGACAATTCGCCGTAGGAAATCTCGACCCAGGAAATTTTGTCTAATAAGAAAAATCGCAAAAACATTAAAACAGTTAGGTTAATAAGGTTAGAGTATGCTCTTAAATAACGAATCTTTTTTAAATAAGGCAATTTTTCATAGGCGATTATTCCTATGCGGAGAATTGTCCTAGAACCCGGTTTTACAACTTCGCTCACCTGAGTTACTTTTCCTAATCACAATGGGAACACTGGCGATGATACTTCAGACTAATGTGTGATCCATGCATATCTGATTAGGACAGAATTTTAAATGTTTTACATCGTTTGCGGCGAAGTTTAAACGTCGAAGTTTACTTTGGAACTCAGTCAAGATATAGATCGGTTAAAGATAGCAGGCTTTCTGTACAGGTAGCTTGTCGTACCGTATAAAGCAGTGGTTCTCAAAATATGGGGGCGCACCCCACAAGGGGTCGCAGACAATTTTTCGATGGGGAGTGAAGTTAATTAAAAATAAAAATAAATTGTTAGATTTGATCTTTCCCGCCTTATTTTGGATATTTACATTTTTTATTCTGGATATTTACGTTCCATCCACGTATTTTCAACGTGTTTTTTGAAAAAATATAATTTCGCCTTTACTATCTGTTATTTGTAGCTAATTGTTAGCGTGGCTTTCGCAAATTTGCGCATAAGTAATTTCTCTGCATTGGATAGTGGTGTGGTTTAAACTTAAATTATTTTTAGCCCACAGCAAGAATACTAATTTTAAAATTCGCTTGAACTAAATTATTTGCTCATATTCATTCGCCTCCTAAATGATTCTAAGAAAAATATTGCGATAAGATCTGTAGATATGATTACCTTGGAACTCATTCAAGATATAGATCGGTTGAAGATAGCTGGCGTGCTATACGAGTGTTGGCGGACAAAGTACATTGTGAGATTCGGATTAGGATAGATTCGCTTAATTTTGGATATCCTGACTGAACATGGCGCACTGTTATTTCTTCTCATTGTCTGTTGCGTTTCTTCGATTCTGTTTATACTAGATTAGGAGTGGATAAGCTGTCGTGCCGCATGAACTTATTCTGAGATAATTTATGATGGAAGTAATCAAATAAAACTGAACACAGAAGTAGTGGTGGCAAAAGCGTACACAGCCCAAAATTGCTGGGTGGGGAGGAAAAATTTTTTTTGTATCATGACGTAATACGACGCTTACTTTTGCCTTTTGCTCCGAACAAATCCAGATAAATATAGCCACTGATATTTAACAATTGCTCTACAGACTTGCTTTGCTGCTGAGCATATAAGCACGCATTTTCATCTATCTCGGTTGGTTTACTTGGAAAAAGAAATATTGATAGCAAGCCATAGGAAACGTCCGGTTTTTAGTAAATCGCACGATGGTGTACGAAGTTATGTCTTACAGCAAATTCCTCAAAATTGAAATTAAAAAACTTGAAAAAATAAATGTGGAAAGTTCGACAACATGACAGTACCATACCTACTTTGTAGTGAAGTTATCATAAATGACGTTTTAAAAATATTATATTTATCACGAAATTTTATAAATTCCCAAACTAAATTATTGAACGATAGGTAGATATTGATGCTCTTACATATTGCTTATGGAAGCCGATCGGCCAACTTTGACGGCGAAAAAGAGTGGAGCAACGGGATTAGGTGTGTGTAGTAAGAAAATATATAGCGCTTTTAACAATTTGAGTCTTTTGCGCCAGACAATTCAAACCAAAATTTTTATATGTTTATTGTATTCCTTTGATGTCACAAAATCAAGTAGAGAAGGGAAAATGCAAGGGTTGCTTGAGATAGTTTATTGGTTATCTAAATTGCAAGGTATTTTTATCTAGGACGGGTCGGCATTAGCGAAAAACAATATAAATGTGCAAAAACCTTGCAAAAATGTGCAGTTTATAAGTTTCCCAGAGTAGTGCAGTGCTAAAAATCGAACTGAACTTAATCAGTTGCCATCTACGGGGGCGTTGCCAGAAGTTTCGAAAATTCTAATTGTCGAATTAGATCGAAGCGACTAGCGCAGACATTGCCAAATCCGGCCCGTCGGGTGATTTAATCCGGCCCGCCAGATGCTGCCACAACCAAGCTAAAAGTAAAATTTGATGTTTTAGCTGAAAATAGCTCAAGGAATTTGTTGAGATACCGATTAAATTTAGTTTTGGCACGAGGCTTATTGTTTTCCGCGGTTGCTTTTGTACCACAGTAAATATTGTCACAAAATGTATATAAATAACTTTTTACATCACACTTACATGGCCCGCCAGTCTAGATGGGCAAAATTTCTGGCCCTGGGTTCAAAAACCTTGCCCGCCCCTGGACTAGCGGGTCCAGGTTTTCAACAACCTCGAGAAAATTGATTTTCCCGACCCCCACTGGCTACGACCCTGGCCGTCTAACTCCTCAGATCTTGATAGTTTGTAATATGTAAAATTGAAAATTCTGTTAACGAGCACCCTTGTTCGATATTTTTTTTTTCATTTTTGTAAAACGCCTATTTCGCAATTTCTTTATTTTGGCTTAATCGGGCAATATCAGATGAGGCGTGCAGGCCAAGGGCGCAGCGAGGAGTTTTCAAAAGAGATGGTCTGAAATTTATATTTGCCAAGATAGACCGACCGTAACAGCTACCGGGTCCGGGTAATTTGTCAAGAGGTCAGAAATGCGTTTCAAGCTCCGAAAAATTTATATGTGTGATACATAAAAATGCATTTTTTATATTTTAAAACTGTGTACCGACCCCCATCCGTATTTGAATATTTTTTATTTCTACCTTTTCTTCAGGTTTTCGTCTCAAAGTTCGAGTTTGTCCGAAACTCGATCAAGTCTTCCTCGCGTTCGTCACCATATTGCTGATTGTGTCGTTAGATCTTTGTGTTCTCACAATCGTCAATGTGGGACCTGGGTTGATGAGCACGAAATTTTCGCCTGCTAAATGCAAAAGTGAGTATGACGTTATAAGTATCTCGACTCTTATTTAGAAAAAACATTTATTGCGTCACCAATACATTTTTTGCTAATTGTGAAATTACTATGACGTCATCGTATATGATTTCATAAAACGATTGCCTGCTAATTGTAAAGGTAAGTTGGTATGGCTTCACAACTTTTTTGTCTGCATTTACAAAAACGATTACGACGCTACTAATATATTTTTTAATAATTTTAAAAGTGCGTGTGACGTCATAAAATTTTCGTGTGCTAATTGTAAAAAAAAGGTAGAATTGGCATTACGTCATCACATTTTCGTCTGTTAGTTATATATATGACATCCGCACTGTAATTTTTTCAATTGTGAAAATGAATATGACCTCGTAACACTGTTGCCTGATAATCGCACAGGTGAATGTTGAGTTATTATAGAGTTTTCGTCTGCTAGTTACAAAGTAAATATGACGTCACAAATATTATTTTTCGTTAATTGTGAACTTTAGCATACTGTCGTAAAGTTTTTCCCGAGGAATGATAAATTAAGTCTGAGATCCGAAATTTTAAATGTAATTATAAAAGTACGTTCTGCCACAATAAAATATATCTTGTCGACGCTCTTTTATTTATCGAACGGAATCGAACTCATAACATATACTTTAGAACAGTGGTTCTCAACCGCCGGTCCGTTGACCGGTGCCGGTCCGCTAAATATTTTCCAATATTAATATATTATAAGCAATTTGCCACGTAAATGTCCAGGCATAGAAAGTTGCCATCATCACAGTTTTGGATATATCTTGAAAACGAATATCCCGAGTGACAGAGTCATTAAATTACTGTTTCAACGATCTCATCAAGACCAAACAGAGAAATCGTGTGGAAGTCAACGCTCTATTTCGCCTCGCAGAAACTTAATTGGAACCGCGTTTAACACGTATAATATCAAGACAGCAGCAAATTTTTTATTGAATCGAATTGTCTTCTTTTGCTCCGCCTACTTTTGCCGGAATTGCATTCTTTCGATTATGTTTTGTTTTCATGACATTTTTGGGTAATTTTGAAGGTCCGCCGGTCGGCAAAATTTGTTATGAATTTTACCGGTCCGCGAACTGGGAAAGATTGAGAATCACTGCTTTAGAACAATAATTTTATGCAGCGTTTTCACGCCTTGAGTCAGTAACCAGTAGCTTTCCACCATACTAAAATAGACTTTATGAATAAACAATGCGAAAAGAAGTAAAATGGTACTTCAGGTTGAAGGGAGTCGCGAGAAACTAATATTGGTTGCTGCACAGAGACACCCGTCCGAACAAGGCTTTGTGAAATCGGCCACTGATGCGCAATTTTTGTAAGGACTGCAATCTCTTCAGTTCAGAATTGCCGTTTCAATTTATAACAGTAATTCTCAAACGGTGAGGCACTCCCCACAAGGGAGGCGTAGACAATTTTTTGAGGGGACGTGAAGCTAATTAGAAATAAAAATATTTGTTAGGTTTGATCTCTCCCGCCTTATTTTGGATATTTACGTTCAACCCACGTATTTTCGACGTGTTTTGTGACTATTCATTATTTCGCCTTGCTATCTGTTATTTGTAGCTTATTGTTATCTAGTTATTTTGAAGGAGGGCACAGAACTTGACGAATTCTAAAAAGGGGGCGCTGCTTAAAAAGATTGAAAACCACTGATTATAACATTTATGAAACTTTTATTTCAGTTGTCGGGAAGTCGATTAGCAATTCATCATTCTGTTATATTTCATCAATCGAAAACCATGGAAAAGTATTATGGTTTCCATGCCTACGAGTATACGTCACACTTGATGATCGTGATGACGTCAACGATGATGTGACGTCACAAGATCTTAGTTTGTCGAAAATTATCTCTCCACCTCTTCTCTCTGTGACACCAACAATATCCCCCGAAACGGACAATGACGTCATAGAATCAAGTTCAGTGACGTCACAAAAAAATGAAAAGTTGTTGTTATATCAGAATGAGTTTCATCTTGTGGGAGGAGACTATAAAACTCGGCCGTGTTCCTACCTACCGGATTACTGCTCGGGTAAGGCGCGGGATATCGCTTGGCGCGTTTATAACTATTCAAAAACAATTGGGGAGGTAAACGACACGACTCCATGTTATTATAGCACCACTAGTGGACTCGATGTCGCCTCTAGTGCCGTGGCAATGAAATTTAAAACAGTTCGACCATCTGACATGGTGCATTCCTTACTATGGCCTGTTATTGGTATATTTGTGAGTGTTATTTCTTGCACTTTGTTTTGGAAGAAGAATCATCACCGGGTTCACAGAATGTTTATATATAACGCATGGTCACAGTCATGATATAACAAAGTCGCAATATTGTCGTTATTTACATGCAAACATGCGAAAACAGAATTTTTGTGCGAGTATCAGATCTTGATATCGGTAACTCGTTAACTAATCCCATACCCGACATGGACAGTAACATGACACGAGGCCTTGTCCACCATGATATCCACAAAGAGTCGGCTGCGATGTCCACCATCATCAAATCCATGCTTCTGAAACAATTAACTGGCTAACTAATCTCATACCCGACATATATTGGTAACCAGACGAAAGGCCGTGGTTCACCATATGATTAAGCCGTCTTATCGGATTTCCTATCCCCCGGATAAATATGAAAATCTTGTGTTATTCTGATAACTGTACAAGAGGTATAGTTCGCTATATGATTAGGCCGTATTATCGACTTTCCTCTTTCCGGGGTAAATTCAAAAACCATATGCCTTGCAGGCTCAAAGGAAAGTCGAAAAGAAGCTTGTATCTGGGGCGGTGGTGTCGAGACTGATGCTTTTGCTGGTAATAAGTCACAGCGAGTCAGGGTTGTATTTTTCAACTTTTGCGTGGCGGAAGTCTATACTTTCTAAATTCGAGAGTCGATATTTTTTTAAAACTTTTCATAAGTCATGAACCACTAATATGTTGCAACAAAAGTTGGAAATATTTGCGATAAAAATTTATTTTGTTACTCGAAGTCAGAATTCTGAGAATTATTGAACCCAGAGCTCCGCGACCCCCAAGCCTGCTTGCGATTTAACCACTAACCGAGCAAAAATATGCACATGAGCAATGTTCCCTCTGAACAATGAAGAAATTTTGGCGTTCTAACCGAGTAATAAGTGGGCCAACAACAAACTTTCTCAACCTGCCAACCGAGCACATTGTTACATTACATCGAAATACTTCTGTGCGCAGTAAATCTATGCGTGTGCGCAGCCTCTGAAAGCTGGGTGCGCGCGCACACCTTGGCTTAGAGGGAACACTGCACATGAGCAACTAATAGGTGAAAAGTTGCAATTTCTGAGAAAACGGAATGTTTTCTGTTCGCCGTTGACAACGCAATATATATATATATATGTAATACACGCCGGGTGAGATGGTGAGCTGAAACACAGCGAGGGCAGTGATCGCGCAAATTTTCTTGATAACTTGAGTCAGGATTCCAAAATTTGTGTGATCTTTTGTACAAAACCCCCCCCCCAAACGTCCAAAGTTAGTAATCCAGTTAAGGTATCGAATAGAAATGCAAATTGCGCTGAAAATTCAAAATTTTTCCTAATACTAACTGATAACTACTAATTTGCTATTTAGAAACGTGACGGGGGTGTCTTTCCCAAATCTGACATTTTTGCATTTGTGGCGGGGCTTTGTTAAAAAAATCATGGAAATTATGGGGCCCGGAGTCCCCGGCCCCACAACCTGCTTGCAATTTAGCTTTTAGGCGTTGATTTATGTTCCTGAGTTGAAAGCGATCACATCCGTTCTGACTAATATATGAACGTTTTCGCTGTGTTTAATTTGCCAAGACATGTCGTTTCTCTTGATTACCTAAAAGTTCCAACTACTAAGGAAACGGCTACCTATACAGAAACTTATTATTTCATTGAACTCTTATTAATACTACAGGCTGTCTATAATGTTCTTTTACAATTTCAATTTTGTCATGAAGTCAGTTCTCAATAAATCATAACCAGGTTTGTTGTTTCTTAATCAGTAATTATTCAAGTATTCTTACTTCATTGAGTACATCTGTGAGGGCCAGAACAATATATGGCATCAATGAATTTCCTTTGCAATTTTAAAATTTCTAAGACTTTATGGACACCCTATATAATACTTGTATTCATTTTGACGGCGCGACCTATAAAAAAAAAATGTTTCAATTTTTTTGAGTCATCACTCATCAATCTATCGATGATAGCGAGTGTACAAATTTTTGAACGCATTCGAAAATTTAAACTTCAATTATCACGTCTAAATACTTGTTTAAAAGTTCCTGATTTTGTTCAAAAGTTTTCTGAATTAGCCAACTATGAAATTCCTGTAGAAAATGAGATTTTTTCTTTCTTTATTATTCCTTAAAACTGACCAAAGATTTATCAATAAAAGGTAAAGAATGAATATTTCTGTTCTTGAATCGAAGTAGTGTTTGTAAATCTGCTGTGAGTGACTTCAGAGAGGAGGTGAATAAATGAAAGTGACGTCGTAACGTACAAAAAGGGATGTCATTTATCAAAGTCAACAAAAAAGTGACGTCATAAAATCGTTTTAGAAGTTAAATGAAGTATGACAGCATAGCGTACAAAAAGTAACCCTATCAACCGCTTTAGAATAAGCAAGACCTCCCGAACACATTTTACTTTCTTACATGTACAGCCTTTTTCCGAATTCTCAAATTTTATATATAAAGACAGAAAGGTCAACCCGGAACCTTGAGGAATCTCAGAGAGAATTTTTGCGGTGCATTCACTCACAAGTGAAAAAGACTCATCTCTAAGCAAAGTTATGGACACTCATTGAAGTAAGGGAGGCTTATCGCTGTGTAAAGTTACGCACCAACACTGAAATGACAATAGATTCACTGAAACTGCGTAAATAAAATTATGACGGCGCATTACGAGCCAGTAAATACCGAAGGTTGGTTTTCTAATTCCTAAATTTCCTGATTCCAGTTCTTAGTTTAAAGCAACAAACAAAAACCTTTCCCGGCAAATTCGATCACGCGATATAGTTTATTGTGTCACAGTAGCAAAATATTATTTCATCAGTGATTTCATAATATAAAATTATAAATAAAGTATGACCTGAGGTACAAACATTTTATGACATCATAAACGGCTATAATGACATCACAAAGGCACAAAAGTTCGAACAAGCGGAATCCATTTTCCTTCTTTTTTCATGGCTTCCCGCCAAAGTCCTGTGACGTCTTCAATTTTCCCGCCACTTTCTATCATCATAATATAATAAGTACTAATACGTAACAATCGTCCATAAACTTTCGCGCCTCTTCTGTACCTTTCGGCTTTGTCGCTCATTTTTAATTTCAATTGCAACCCGGCTATCAAGGCAGTGAGCGCTGTTAGGAGACTGTGTGTCGTCTGTAATAAGAAAATATAAGGCTAATTGCATTTTTGGAAAAAAAAGAGAGATTATGAGGCTTTTCCATGTCTTCAATACGAACAAGATTTTGTGGAAGCGGCCATTGATATGCGAGGAGTTAGCGGACCGGAGTTATTGTACACTCTGGGCAAGTTTTTGATAGACCTGAATTAATTAAGACATAATATGCAATTGAGTTTATACGAAAGCAACTAATTCTAAGCTTTTGCGCTGGTATATGCGTATTATGCAAGGATACAAGAATAAAGATGGCAATTTTAGGGGATTCAGAAATCTTGCTGCTCAATAGCTTAAATCTATTTTTGTAATGTTTCGTCTATCCGATTCAAAAAACTGTCTTAGTGGTTCATGCTCCGTAAAATGGCGTTTTGTGTGGGCTATATATTGATGACCTGTCCTAGGATAAACTGGAATAGATTAACAACTTTCGCTCTTCTTTCAGTTCTCTGTTTAGTTTTAGTTTGAAGTTCAGTTTGTGAAAATGGGTATTTGGAAAATTAAACTAAAAATGAAAATATATTCAAGTGGCATAAATGAAACAATTGAAGGTTTGCTCACGCGTTTATCCTAGACAAGGCGGACCTCATGAAGTATGCGCACCAGGATGGCGCACAACCTGAACTCAGGTTGTGTACCAGGTTAGGGTTCAGGTTATGCGACATCTTGGTGCGCATACTTCAGGAGTGGTTTGTTCACACGTTAATTCTAGACAAGGCGTATGCGCCTGGAGCTACTATTGCTATTTGGAAGAACCGGGATCTTTCCGATCTGGCATTGTATGCCATAGTGGTTCACAACCTTTTTCGTTAAGCCCCCCCCCCCCCCCCCTCATCTATTTTGGAATTTTTTAGTCCTTTTTAATAAGCATAAAAATTAATTATTTGTTCTATCTTTAATGGAAATTTAGCTAGTTTTATGCGTCAGCAGCACTCACGTTTTGAATGAGTATTATAGTATATAGTATATAATACTAATGTCCGTGGGACATATTTTTCTGCCCCATTCCCACCCCATTCCATCGCATCCCATGGGATTCCCATTGGAATACAATTCAATAAAAATTGTTAAATGTAGGTTTAGCGTCCACTAAAAAGGGCTACATGTACGAAGAGACATGTAGAACAACAAAATTTAGGACTTTTTTAACTTTATATTCAGAACTATTATACACGTGTCCATCAGTCCCTTCACAAAGTATATCGGTAATGCTGAATATATTTTGCTCTTTATAACAAGAGAACTATGCTCAAATATATGGACACGAAGTCCATAACGAAAGGTTTTACCGTCATTTTCCTGAAAATCTTACGGATTTCGTGTCTCATGGGAAATACAAATGTGTACTGTCCCATCCCATGGGATTCCCTTGGGAATCGCATTCCCACGGACAAGCCTGCTAATACAGAATATTAGTAGTTGTACTACAGCTAATACTAAGCGAAATTTCTCCCCAAGAATGACAAACTTCTTTGCTGGGGAATTCCCCACGGTTGGGAAACATTGGTCTACGGCCTACCCTATTTATTTGAGCCATAGATATTAAACCTGATCCACAGCTTAAACGACACGACTACGTTGAGCCTCAAAACACCTAACGTAGCAAAATAAAGAAAAAACACAACACGCTTTCCAGCAGCGGTGAATGGCACGGGAGTGGTTCTAAAACCCCATGTGCCTGCAAACCCCTTATGCTTATCTGGAGTGTCCGCCGACTCCCACAATTTTTAAACCGAAAACATAATAGAAGAACATAGCCTATTCGGACGTTTAAATTAGCTGCCACTCCTCGCATGCATACGCAACAAAAATCGCTCGCTTATTTATTGCAAAGATGCCTATTATTCTTAGCGTGAAAGGTGTGCTCAGTGACTAAGAGGGAGTAGATTTCTTTGTTTGCGATATCTAGCCTGCAACTTCAACATGCTCTACTTACATACCTGTATGAACTGGGGGCTGAAAACCACGTTCAAAAAATCTGAAAAAGACGCTCTACTGCCCCCTTCTGCCTGACCTGACCATTCTGATCTTTTATAAATCCCAAGACTGTGTAGAAATGACGCTCTAGGTTTCTGTCGCTCTGTCTGAAATATATTTCTTTTTATATCCTGATTGTATTGTCGCAAGTTTTGCGTTATACAGTATTTATTTAGCGCAATTCATATAACTTCAGTTTCGTTCAGAGATGACTTTCCTTCACTTCTGAGTGAGCGTACCACTATAATAATTTACAGTCTCCGTAGCTTTTGGCAATTCAGTGATCGCCCTTAACTTTGCTCAAGGATAAATGTCCCAAAACTTATAAGCGAGTGCGTGTGATATAGCAAGTCATCGGAGACAACCGTGAAGTTGGAGGCAACCTTTTGTCCGTATTTCGAGTTTTTTTGAGAATCGGAGTCTAAATTTTGTCACTTGAATCCGGAATCGCTTTAGTATTCCCAAATAAAATTATTAACCAAACCTATTTCTTATTCAATACCATCCAAGCGATCCGGATATGAAATCGAAAATTTCGTAATTCCTGAGTCGGAGTCAAGATTTTGCAATCCGTATCCGGAATCGGTGTTTTTCACCAGAGTAAAATTAAAAGTAAAAACTTCGTCATTTCGCATAGGCCTAAATAATTGTACCCGGGGACACGTTTTTTTTTTTTTTTAAATCCGTAGTTGGCGTCGAGATTTGTTGTATCCGGAGTCAACATTTTACGAACCCCAAAACCGGTTACAAATAATATAAAAACTAACCAAAATCGTTCTTTCCGAAACCATCCATGCGCTGGCGGTTTGCTGTAGTATCATCTGTAGGACTTGAAGAAGTAGAATAGTGAAATTCATTGCAAATGCGTATCGAGAGTATGTGTAAGCTAACTGCTCCCATTTGTTCACTTTCTTTTTAAAACGATCGTGCATTTTGTGGAGTAACGTGGCGTGGTCTACCTGGATGGCGAAAGAAATGAAAAAATTTATAAATTTCCAGAAGTTAGATAGTTAATTTCAGTCTAGTCTAGTCTATCTTTAGTTTTTTGGAATTCATTTTTGATGAATATTGCAACTGAACCATTGAAATTACATATAATTGTTGGAAACACAACAAAATTGCCATATAACACACAAAACTACGAAACGCGACAATATTTACAATAATGTTTGAATATCTGTCTGAGCGGCTGCTAAAATTGTAATTGTTACGCCATTCTTGACTTATTGCAGATTAGTCATTGTTACGGAAATAAACAAGGAAATCGAGGCCAAGGGGAATATCTAACAGCTGTGAAGGCGATTTTTCCAAAAATAACAAGAATTCAGCAGAACGATCCATATGTACACTTCATATCCAAATCCAACAACAGGTTAAATTCCAAAAATTCCGGAATCGGGCTGTACTGGTCGAAAGGCCAGTTGACCATATGATTAGGCCGTCTTAACGGCTTACTTCTCCCCCGAGTTAACATAAAAATTCTATCTTATTTAGTAGCAAAAACATAGGTCTGGTAAACGAACAGAAGACCATGTTCCGCCATATGAAAAAGCTCTTTTATCGGCTTCCCTCTCCGTCAAAACAATTGTTAAAATCTCGGCGCTCCTGAAGTATGTGTACCAATATGAAGATAACTAATTTTGTTCGCCTATTTTACATCAAGTTGTGTAACGGCACTGAAGCCTATAAGCAGGGGGTATATACACTTGGCTAACACAGACAGTCCCCGAACTCGAAATAGAACTAAAATAAGGAAAATCGAAATAAAATTATGGCCTAACCCTAACCTGGTACACATACTACGGTGGTACCAAGATCTTATTCTTGATCAAAATCACCTTTTCTAAGTTCGTTATGTGAATTGCTTTATTAAATATTTCAATGTCTCCCTCGACCTCTTCAGCTTCGGCGGTGTACTGTGATTGTGCTGACGTATCTGTGATGACGTCACTGGCGATACTTGGGGGCATGGCCAATTCTTGTTTCGTAATGCCACGCCCATTTTTCATTGGCGGTATCGATTCCTCGTCATCACTGAAACCTTAAAATAAATGATTTCACTTTCGTTAGATCAATAACCAACATTTTTGTGGCTGTAACTACTGGATAGCCTATGTTAAATAAAGGTGCGGCCCGCGGTTTCACCCAGTTATTTCTATCTAGACTTCCTGTATTAAAGGTTTGCACATTCCTGCGTTAGATAGTTGATATTTCTCGAATATATTTTCCTTTCCTAACAAATTATTTCTAATTTGCCTGCGTTTGAAACTTATCAAAATATGATATACAATGTTTCCATAAATTCCTTTTAGGGATGCGACGAATCCAAATAGATTCGGCTCGGCCGAATCCGAGTATAAGCGCTGGACTCGTGTCGGAGTCCCGAGTCTAATACTTTTACATAGCTCCGAAATAAATACCTAAAGTGATGCTGTTGTGCTGTTGTGGCCGTAAATTAAACATTTGTAAGCTAAGAATATGTACCGGTAATTCAAAACGTTGAACATAAACACTATTGCTTCCGGGATATTCATCTCTTCTAGTTGGCGCTGATAATGATACATAAGAATGCGTAATTGTTGATTAAAATTCGGTGAGGTGTATTTCCTTTCTCTCCATGAAACAGATGAAAAACGAATTCAAACGTCATTACGAGCGCTCAGAAGGAGAGAATCTAATTTAAGGACTCTCTTTTTTTTCGACGCAATCACTAAATATTACTTAATAACACAAATCACGGCGCATTGAAAATCGAAGTAAAATTTATTAACAATAATTTAAAACGAATTACGAGTAAGAATTTACCTACGGCTTTCACTAACAGACGGAAACGATAAATGTGCGAAATCCTGTGCTATGTTTTTTTTTTGTTTTCTTTCTGCGCCTATCATATCTTTTTAATTTTGCATAAAGCCCGTAAACATTGTTCTTTTAAATTTAGTAAGGTCGAAACAGATAAGTAAGACAAATATTGTATTCTATTTGAAATTGAGATTTTAGGAGAAAACACTATTTTGATCACATAGAAATGCCATTATTGCCGATTTATCCAAGTAAATAGTATCGATGTATTAACCCAAAGCTGAGTCACATGGATACTCAACACCGATATTCCTGCGTAAATGAAGTTACATGCAATAACAACCCCCATTAAAGCTCAAAGAGCAGGCTTGATGCATACGCCAGAGCTTTGGTTGAGAAAATTTGAATTTCTCGAAGTCCGGAGTCAGAATTGTTTACAACCCGAAGTCGATCGTAAGTTTTTTTTGACTTTACTGCTCTGTTTTTTTCAAAAACAATGTAATTTGACGATGTTTTAAATTTCTATTCAAAAAACTCCAGTAATCTATAATTGCTTACCTAAAAGTCTTTCTTTTTCTAAGGTACTTTCCGACATGACGTCATCTCCAGGTAAAATTGGCGATGACGTTAAAGTTCTCTTACGTAATGTTGCCATGGTGTTAGAAGTGTGTAGATACAAAGGACTGTAAAAACAAAAATAATAATAAGAAATTATGACATAACATAATATGCTCAGTATATTCTGGCACGTAAAGGGCGGACACTGGAACGTAGTATGTGTACCAGGTTAGGGTTAGGCTGCTCATTTTAGTTCTATTACGAGTTTGGGGACTGTCCGTGTTAACCAAGTAAATATTTTCATGTCCATAGGTTTCAGTCGCTTTACATAACTTGATGTAAAATAGGCGAACAAAATTAGTTAACTCCATGTTGATACACACACTTTTGGAGCGCCGTCATTTCAATCAAATCAGGGTTATGCAACATTTTTTGTCGGTGAGCCATGTAACCAACTTCACACATCCAGCGGGACACGCGAAAATTTAAGTTATCTATGTGGGAAAGGCAAGCGAAGAGAATGCGGCTATCGCTCAGCTTTACAGTAATGAAGACACTGGGGAAGACAGCGAAAGATTTAACGCAGCGACAAAAGAAAGAAACTCTTTGTATTTTTACCCACGTGAGCGCCTTTTTAAACCTGTTACCTGTCAGTTTAGAATTTCATGCTTGATGGGGAAAAATCTGAGTGTCGGCAAGGGAACACTAAATGGTTTAGCGGGCCGGGTTGTGGCCCGCGGGCCGCCTGTTGCACAACCCTGATTTACATAAATCGACTCACATTGAGTCTTTATGGCTTTCAGGTTTACAAATTAATTTTCCATTTTTTTCTCAAAACTTCATAAAAAGCGATCAAGCCCACCTTGTTTCAAGCCTTCCACAAGGTAAAGTCCTTGCCATAGATTGTCTTGCAACTAGTTTTTATTTTAAAAAAGTATTGTAATAAGGCTATGAATAATCGCAACCTAAATCAGTTTAACAGATAGTGTGGTGACCGATTGTTCTCTCATAAACAGCTGCACTCGTTAAGTCTGAGTACTGTCATAACACAAACACAATTTGTAGCTAAGGTAAGCCTAGTTCTATAAGGCGGATAATTACATAGTGCTTTCTGTCTTACAAGAGCCGTATGGACCTTGCTAATTCAGATTACTGGTATATAATAAAATTTATAAAAAAGCTGCCAAAAGCAAGTCCATGAATCTCAAACGAATAACTTGTTACTTATTCCCGTATCAGACATGGATTTGTACCAGACGAAATGCCGTGGTTCGCCTATTGACCACATCAAGCTGTTTTGTCAGCTTTCCTCTCATCCGATATAAATATTAAAATCCTATTCTATCCTAAACGTCACAAATCCGGTAATACAGTATCTCATACGAGTTAAGCTTTGGCTTTTCCGTAGACAGAAGTACTAACAGATTCTAGAATAACTTCGACTTACGCTTTCTCGTTTAGACATAATACCATCACTACTGCTGTACCAGCGGTACATTTAATAACTTGTTTGTCTGGTATTTTATGATTGATTATGTCAATACTTAATTGAACAGATTTTGCGTAATAGATCGTTTTATACGAGACATTTTAATGATATGTGTAAGCTTATGTTAATACCATCTAATCATTTTTTGTATTCGAGTAAAATTGGACAGTTTATTTACAGATTTGCCATCTAAATTTGTTGTACGTTGTATAATTTTGAAAGCGTACAAAGTATCTTTGAAAGAAAGTGCGGATGTCTTTCCTAGCTTACGTATAACTAATTTTATGAGGCCTAAAAGTACTACGTGTACTATCTCACAGTGGGCTCACACGCACTCACTCAGAAGGAAAAAAGACCAATCTCCGAGCTAAGTTACAGGCCATTGAAATTGCAATTATTTATCCATCCTTAATCCTAGCAGTATTAAAAAGAAAGATTAAAATTAGGCTTTCACTTGTCCCATCCTAACTACCGTGTTTGCCCGAAAATAAGACCTAGCCTGAATTCCGAAAATAATTTTAATATAAGTTTTCCCCTTAAAATAAGTCCTAATAGATGTCAATGTGTTATTTATAAGAAAATGGATATCGGTTTTCATATTTTGTATATTTCAAAATCTCGTAATTCTCTACTTTCCAATCTTGTTTTTGACAAATGAAAATAAAAGACATCCTCCAAAATAAGCCCCAGTGTTATTTTTCGAAAAAAAATTGAAATAAGAGCCGGTCTTATTTTCGAGGAAACACGGTAGCAGTTTTAGAGTGGAAGCTAACTAAAACTACCGTCAGTCGTATCACAACTGTATATAGTACACAGTACAGCTAAACTGACAGAATACCACGATTAGGCTAAACCTAAGAATATTCTGTCAATAGATAGTCCAAGTACATATCTAAATGCTGTGGTATTTACATTAGATCCTCAATTTTTACATCGTAATACTCACAATATTATCCCTGGCTTATAATCTTGAATAAATCGAATGAAAATCCTGAAATCTTGACTTCAAGGCTACACGCTCGCTTTCATTATCTTTTGCATTGTAAAAATCAGCTGATTTCTAATTCTGAACGCAGTACTATGACGGCACACACGAACTTCTAAAACACATATGTTGCATCATAAAGCGTAAAACACTAATTCAGGAAATAGCCTGTAGATATAAGCTGTTGAGAATAAATGTAAAGTTAACGATTTTCAATGTTAAATCAACTAGGAAAGCAAAATATCTGTGAACCGGCAATAATGATTCAATCTATATTATTAAAGACTTGGGTTCCTGCCACTAAAAAAAATGTACCATTAAGGACTTGGGTACGTACTATCATGTTATTGTCCACCGCCGTGGGCATTGGGCAGAAATCGGAAATTCCCGTACAACAGGCGCCGCGATTACGCCACTAGTTGAAATAGGCGACTTTATCGTCGAATAACGATCTTTCCGTTGCGTAAAATATCCAATCGATGCCCGATGCGTAGGGTCACCAAAGCAATCCCAGCTGTCTTCATTTACCATATTGTCATCGAGGGTTCATGCGCATATTCTCTGTCTAAATATCGGGTTCGGTTCGAAAAATAGAAAGACGCTAACGATACAAATGATCAGAATTTAGATTTTTTTTTATGTACAGCAAATGGAAAGAATAATGAAATAGCATTGAGAATTTACCTATTCGCCCAAGAATGCTTTTCTGTAGATAACACCTTCAAAAAGACGGGACCGTACCGTGAAAAGTGGGACTGTCCCGCCTAAAGCCGGACGTATGGTAAGCCTACCGATGCGAGCATTCAAAATGTCTTGCTCTTGCCATATGGATTCGGATTTTTGCCTTGCCGTTATGTCTTGCGTCGACTTTTGGTAAAATAAAAGCATTATTATAAATTAATCCCTCATGTGACACAATCAGGATATTTTTCAAATACATCAGAGTCAATAAATAAAGTAATTCTAGTTCTCAATGACATTACACGCTCGGTAGCAATGTGTAAAAAATGGTCAGCTTTTTCACGGGCTTCATTACACCGAAAGTTTAAGAACCCCTGACATTAACATTACTCCTCTTAACCTAGAATAAACAGACCAAGAAATCAGTATACTTAAGCGTGCGAACACGCGTTACCTGGTAGACGGTGTTAAAACCGATATAGACAATAATTTGACCTCCTGAAGTATGCGCACCATGATGGCGCACAACCTGAACTCAGGTTGTGTACCAGGTTACGTTTCAGGTTGTGAGACATCTTGGTGCGCATACTTCAGGAGCACCCAATAGTTAAACACGACACAACTGAAAGTGAGCTAATCTACTTCACCGTCCGTTATTTTCAGCAGTTATTTTTCTCGCGTCAAACAATTGCAAGCTGCTACTTTTTATCAGTATTTAGCTTGAATGTTAGCACTTTCTAATGACCGTTCATCACGCCTCTGATTACTCTACTAACTCGGTCGAGACGCAGGTTATAATCCTGTGACTGATGACTTCAGGATTTTTGAATTTCGTGTCTAGTCGGATACAGCTACTTTAATATCAAGTCCATTGCATATGGAACGAATAAACGGTTAATTAATAAGGTAAATAGTACGACCACATGATATTTCTCACGTTTCAAATTTTATTACATTTTTCCCCGAAAATAAGACCTGTCCTTAATTTTGAAAACGTTCTTAAAGCAATCCCGCTTCCTGAATTAGGACCTAGTCAATAGCGCAAATTGCTTTTTCGAACCAATCAATAGCAAAATATATTTCCTACACGTTTTTAATTGATTATATTAATTATGCTTAGCAGTTATTTTAAATAAAATCGTATTTATTATAAGTAAATTGATATCGGTTTTCATAATTTGTATATTTGAAAATTTTGTACCTGCTTTATTTTCGAGGAAGAGCGATATTTCCACATAAACAAAGCATGAACTAAAACCTACTTACAATTACGCTTCTCTCACGGTGTATCGTTGAAAGAGTAATCCGTTCTTAGTTAGTTACTAATTAATTCCGTAATTAGTAGATTCTGAACTAGCTAACCAAGCTTTAATCTTTGTTTTCATCGCTCATGTATCGACTTTATGCTGATTAGAAGCCAAAATGAACTTTAATCGCAAGTTACACAAACAGACCGGGCACTCGACTCAACAGGGCACTTCAGACCTCATAAGTGCGCACTACACACTACAGGCTACAAAATTCAGAATCATTTACGGTAAGATTTCATATTTATTTCGAAGAACGCAACGGCTGAGATACATAATCAGATAGCGAACCACGGTCTCTCGTCGGAATAAGATAACTAGTTATTTGTTCCAGATGCAAGAGCATGGTGGTACAGGGAGTCGTAACTGGCCAACGATGACATGAACCATTTAAGTACAGGATAGAACTTTAAAATCGAGTAAATAGGTGCGCAGTTTTCATCGTACCGCTCGGCTTTTCTTATCCAAAGCATCGGAACCCCCACTTCGACCCCCCTTCCTTTTTTTAAATGCAAATAAAAAGCATTTTAGATAGCTATTTTTCGTAGCTTGAAAACGCTTTTTTACCCTCAATGCTCTTAACAGCCCCCACTCGCGGCCGAAATTTCCAGGATAAGAATTCTAGAAATTTATTGGCTTAATTTAAATCAAAATTATTGACAGAAACTTACACAGCATCAAGTTAAATAATCATTCTCGACAAATAATTGAAAAAGCTTTCACATGCTTAAGTTTTTGTGGTTAAATTTATTGTTTTAAGAATACGAGTCAAAAATTTTGTAAACATCGGAGTGACCCAGAGTTGGTAGCATAGGAGCAGGGCCATGACCCAACAAAAAATATTTCCTGTCTTGCTATCAATAATCCTTTCATCAATTGAACCAACCAAGATAGAGAAAAATGCCCGCTTGTATAGCTTCGACTGCGAAATAAGTCTGTAGAGAGATTCTTTAGTATATTGTTAGATATTAGTGAATGCTTCTATCTAGCCGTATTCTAAGCAAAAGGCACGAGTATGCATAGTATTACGTCATTATACAAAAAAATAACTTGCCCCCATGCCACAAAAAATAGTGGACTGGCTACTACACTCTTGCTCGCGAGCCATTTAATTTAAGTTATCGCCTTCCAGGTATCTCAGTATTTGTTGTCTGGGGGCTCCCGAAGTATGCGAACCAAGATGGCGGACATCGGAACGTAACATGGGTAACAGGTTGGGGTTGGGCGATAATTTTTTTCCACTTTTAGTCCTATTATCAGTTCGAAGACTAGCCAAGAGCCTCCCGTAGTATTTATACCTAAAATTATGGCCTAACCCTAACCTAGTACACATATTACATTCCGATGTCCGCCATCTTGGTTCGCATACTTCGGGAGCCCCGTTGTCTGTTTACTTTTTGTGTTTTGTTTTACGTCAGAGTGCCGAAATAAAACGAATGATACCAGTCTCGTATAAGGTTTTAGTCCCATTTTTTCTTACCCCACCCTAAATATTTAACAGATATGCAAGACCATGCTTAAAGAAATGATAAAATACAGTATATAAGTGCTTTTATTATTTAACATAGAAAATATTTCACAAAGAGAATCCAGGATGATTTAAAGAGAGAGAGAGTGGAGGGGGGGGGGGCATTTCTCGAACAAAATAGTGACACATGCAACGCAATTTCAGCCTATAAGAAGGGCGCTACGGGAGTGGGACTCATACTTGAGTAAATTCCTTACTTGACAAATCCTCTATTATGTGACCACAAACAGTCTGGATTAAATAAGAAAATTTTATTAGGCGAAAGGTTTGAAATCCATGGTCTATCTATGAAGTTGATAAAGGCCATAGCAGGATCAGTAACTGTGTTTTAGCAAATAAGATGAAATATCAGGACGGAACATAGAATGTCAATAATTATTTGGGGGGGGGGGGGGGGAGAAAGACAATAACATGGCCAAATTATACTCGGAACAATGCTGTTTACCAATCTGAAGGATGAAGCAGATAAGACAAAAAAAATTAGGGGGAGAGGAAAGTTGACAATAGGGCCAAATGCTGAAAATAGTGTTTTGTTTGTTTTTTCAATCCATAGGAAGAAGGAGATTAAAATAGAGTAAATGACATACTTTATTCTTCCACGAAAATTTAAAAAAAAATCATGTAGTAATTAGCTAAAGGTGTGATAAATTTGGTAGGAATTAGTAACGCCATACTAAAAAAATTTGGCCCATCCAGCTAGCTTTGGGGAGAGGGAATTTATTTTGAAGGTAAAAATTTAACACAATTAAACGAGGATTGATGTAACGAAAAGAATAAAAATTATAAAAACATAGTTTTTATTGCAAAAGTGATCAATTCACACTTTTCGTGCAAATTATTATCATAATTGTAATATAGCAGTATTTACAAGTTAAATTAATCCGATTTATAGGAACAGTAGGTGACACTAAAGAGTTTTTTTTTTGTTAAATTGGTAAAGTTCGACCCCAGAATTTTTTTTTTAATTAATCAAGTCATTGGCGATATCTTCAATAAAAAGGTTTGAAACCATTCAAAGATATTATCAGTGATTTTGATAAAGCAGTTCAGATAATGCTGATAGATAGTACCTTCACAAACTATGACATCCTTACTATATCACAGGGAAAAAATTCAGCATTACAATTCTTCTTATCTATTTGTTATCTTTTATCTAAACCAAAAGATAAAATCACAAAATCAGTTCCATATCATCACTTATTTTTTCATCTGCTTTATTTTTTAATTAGACCGAAAATACCAACAGACATTTGCCTTTTTGCCTAGGACTTGTTTAGAGGAAACATCTTTGTGTTAGATTTCTGCTTTTTATCTTATTAATTAGATGCCATCTACATATGAAAATCAACACATCAGTTACTCCGTATACCGTGTTTCCCAGAAAATAAGCGGGGTATTTTTCCAGTTTTTTATCGAAAAATAACACTGGGGCTTATTGTGGGGGGATGTTTTTTATTTATCAAAAACAAAATTACAAAGCAGAGAAATATGAGATTTCCATATATATATAAAATATGAAAACCGACATCCATTCACTTATAAATAACATATTTGAGTCAAAAATTCGCGCTATGCACTGGAACTTATTTTAAAGGAAGGGCTTATGTTTAAATCATTTTTAAAATTCAAGCTATGTCTTATTTTCGGGGAAACACGGTATTATCAATTATTTTATGAATTCTTCTATCTTCAGAGAAAAACAATGCAAGATTGCCATATCCGTCTTTATCTCCTCTCTCCATATGATTATATATATTTACAGATAAGAATTCTTGAAGAATTTGATAAGATAAGGAATTTAGATCTCAGGAATGGAATGGTCTTGATGCTTCTTCAAGAGTCCGAAATCCATGCTGAAAAGAAAAATTGAATTTCATTAGTTTGCACGCATTTTATTTGTAGGTTTACGGCCAGTGTCGCAAAACAGCAGAGTGGAGATGGGACGTAGCAAGGGAGGAGTTTTGAGGCGGACCCGTCAGATGATACGATCTAACTCGGCAATTAGAAATTTTAATCCCCCCCCTTAAAAAATTCATGGCTACGTCCCTGCCATAGTTACCTATATTGTTCACATTAGCATTTTCATATTTTAAAAAGGATTTTCATATTTATCTTAGGGGAGATAAGAGCCTCGGAGACGTGATATTCATATGGCACACCATATGATGGAGGAAGCTGTAACCGGCCAACAGTAACATGAACCATCCTACGATCTTGAGGAGTCCAGCAATCCTCTTGCACATATTCAACCCTGCATGGAAATCGAACCTGCGAATCCACACAGAGTAATCAGAATTGAGGTGGCGAGCGTATTCCTAACGATTACCACAATGCGCCACACCGTCGAGCCAGATTTAAGTTACAGTATACTGAGCCTTAGTCAGAATAAGGATTGATGTCAGGGCTAGGCAATAATTTTATTCCGATTTTCCTTATTTTAGTTGTATTACAAGTTCAGGGACTGTTTGTGTTAGCCAAGTGAATATACTCCCTGACCATAGGTTTCAGTCCCTTCATACAACTTGATGTATGTAAAGTAGGCGAAGTTACCTCCATATTGCTACACACACTTCTAGAAAACCGAAAAATTCAATGAAAACAAGTCTTCGGGGACTGTTTGTGTTAGCCAAGTGAATATATCCCCTGCCCATAACTTTCAGTCGCTTTGCACAACTTGATGTAAAGTAGGCGAACAAAATTAGTTCCCTCGATATTGCTACACACACTTTTGGAGAACCGAAATATTCAATAATAATAAGTCTCTACCTCTTGACAATATGTTCAAAAATGAACGTAGGCATAATGGTGATTGTCATTGTAGTTGGACTGGAAGACAACACTTCAGCAGTTTCTTTGTCCTGAAAAAAGAATGAACTTTTGAAATACAAAAATTTAACACATTATGTAAGAATGTCTAAAAAGGTCGTGTCCCATCACTAATTAATTAATAACTCGCTAATTATACGACATAATCCATCCAAAATCGATAGGCTCCTGTTCCGAACTATGATGATGCACATGCAAAATTTGGAGCAGATTCAACCTCGCTTTCGTGAGATATCGCGTGTATCTAACAGACAAACAAACAGACAGATTCAACCTCGCTTTCGTGAGATATCGCGTGTATCTAACAGACAAACAAACAGACAAATACCTATCAACATACTTACCGATCTTAAGATCGATAAGTAATAACAGATAGTGAGGCGAAAGTATGTTTTATTCAATAAAAAAAACGTTGAAAATACGTGGATGGGATGTAAATATCCAAATTAAAGAAATACAGATATCCAAAATAAGCCAGGCAAGATCAAATCTTACAAATATTTTTATTTTTTATTAGCTCAACGGCCCCTCAAAAAATCATCTTCGACTCCCTTATGAGGGAACGGCCCATCGTTTGTGAGCCACTGGTATAGCAGACACTAGGGATATACGCGGCGGGGCTAAAAAGAAACGGGACTGATGTCACAGATTGCGCAGCACGATTAACCACAAAATTTGACACAAAATTTAATGTTAATTCTATGCTCAATCGTCATTCTGCAATTGAACCCCCTATCGCCAAAAAACTCAATCAGACCTCGCACAGCATTTTTTTTTCAACAAGAAATTTATCACATTCATTTACCTGAAAAGCAAAAATAATTGCGATATTGTGTCAAAACAGCTGTTAAACAAAGAACACATATTACGCCACACTGCAAAAGTGTTGATTACCGATGGTTAATCGTGTTTCGCAATCTGTGATGTCAGTTCCGTTTCATTTTACCCGCACCTCGTATGCTACTTTAATCAATCACTTAATATATTTTGACATACAGTACCTTCATTCCAACGACGCATTGTCCGTTCACTTCACACAGATTATGATCAATCAAAAGTCCGTTTCTAGCAGCGGAAGAATCTTTAACGAGACCGGTGATCTTTCCTTGCTTGTAGATGAATCCAACATGGCCGCTACTATCTTTCTGCATAGTGACGGTACGAGAGTACGGCCTGCGAGAAAAAGAGGGATTCAATGAAGTGATGGCTTGATAAAGGATTTATTATTAGCTGGGAGATGTGAGAGCTTGTATAAAAGAGACTCATTTTTGAATAAAGTCATGCGCACTCACACAGAGGTAAAATTAAAAGTAATTGACTACTCAATTCATACTCAACACAAATAAATAACATATAGAATCCAACGAGGAAATTTAAGTTACAAATGAGACTTTTATTGTCCTTTTGAAAATTCCCCTAAAATTTATTAACGGTCTTTGTAAATTCATTTGCACAGAGGAACTGAGTATGTTTGAAAAAAGGATTAGGCGTGGTTTCTATCTGAGAAGTGAAACGTGACTGATGATATTTTATGAAACCACACTTATCCTAATTCAATATACATTTTATGTTTGCTCAAAACACAAGCTTTGAACTAAAAATAGAATGAGTAAGCTTGCAAGCTTCCATCGACACTATAAAAGCTTTACTGTACATAGTTTTATTCTTGCAAAAAATACATCAGTAGGTAGCAGCAGGATTGAGACTTTTGAAACATTTACTGTAAGTCAAAAATAAGATATAGACAACTGAAAATAAGTTTTAGATGTAGTAAATTGAATTTTTATGCGAAGATGGCATTTAATGCCTAGTGATTTATTGAACATTTCCCAGGCACCACACTTTATTTTTTTCGACAGGAATGCTTTTCTCACACAACGCTGGGTTTAGCCTTGTCCTTATTTTCTAGTTAAAAGCACTGGAGCGTGACTGCCAGAATCTCAAACCTATAGTTAGAAGGCACGAAATTATTAACTATAACCTTCCATTACCGTTCAATTGCAAATTCCAATCATTTGTATTTCAAGAAATCATTGGAGCATGACTCAAAGTATTTCCAGGTATCAAGAAAATTCGGTAAGTCCGAAGTAAGTGGACTAAGATGGCAGACACCGGAACGTAATATGTGTTCCAGAATAGGCCATAAATTTATTCCAATTTTTCTTATTTTAGTTCTATTACGAGTTCGGGGACTAGCCAAGTGACTTCCGTAGTATTTGTGCCGAAATTTTGGCCTAACCTTTACCTGGTACACATACTGCGTTCCGTTGTCTGCCATCTTGGTTCACATACTTTGGGAGTACCAAACATTCAATGTAATAAAATAGGTGGGATGCCATAGTGGTTAAAGTATTAGGCCAGACATTGGCATTGCAGGTTACAGACTTACATGCTTACTTGGAGTGTGAAAAATTGGGTTAGGGCAGGGGTGTGCAACAGGCGGGCTAGATTTCAAATTCTGCCGTTAAACAGTTCATTGAACAAACGAATAAAATCACTTACCTGTCACGGATGGCAAATTCAACTTTCTTTGCATCAGCTTTCTTCAGAAGACTCATGACTTTATCGGTGCTGTACCCAGCCAGTGTCTCGTTGTTGATTTGCAAAATCTGATCCCCGAAACGAAGACCAGCCATTGCGCATGGTGATCCAGAGTTCACAAACGCAACAAAGATGCCCTGTAGGTTAAAATAAAGGAATAAAAAACAACTCCGTAGTTGAAATATGCTTTTCTGAAGAATTCTGGCATCGGTCAAACAAAATGTTACAGAAATACATTTGTGTTAATGTGCAGCAAAACTCTTGAAATAAATTGAATAGGAAGATATATTAATATTTAGGTTGAATATACAGGGTGTCCATGAGGTCCAACATTTTCAACTTTATTATGAAGTCAGTTCTAACTACGTCTTAACCAGGTTTGTCCTTTTTAATCAGTAAATGTTCAAGTAATTTTACTTCATTTGATACAAATATGAAGGCCAAAACAATATAAGGTATAATTAAATTCCCTTGCAATTTAAAAAAAAATTGAGACTTTATGGACACTCTAAATCAGGGTGGTCCAAACCCAGGCCCGCGGGCCACATGTGGCCCGCCGCTTCATTATCTGCGGCCCGAGTCGCATTCGGGGAGAAATCAAAAAGATCGCATTTCATGTTGTTTCGTAATAAAATTTAGCAAAAAATCTTTTGACATATTGTTGCATCACTAATATCACTGAATTGACTAGTGTTATGGCTTGCTGAGGCAACTAGCGAAGTTAAACAAGCGAAGAACAACAACATAATAACAAAGCGATCCCCATAATCCACTACATGTCCAAAAACGAAAATTACTCATCAACAATGTTTTATTGCTGAAAAGACAAACTAAATTATAACGCAACAACCAACCAACCTTGCTAACGGCCTTGATTCTGATTCCCATCTTTCCTTTGCCATCTTTGCAAACAGTCATTTGACGGATTCCTCCTTTTACTTCAGAGCGTAAAATTCCGAGATTATTCTGTCCGCTCACTGGCGCCACCAAACCTGCAAAACAAGGAAGATTGTTCAAATATATAGACATGACGTTGATAGCTAATATTGCCACCGCAATGCAAGCGAAATTCAAGCCATATGTTTAAAGAACTGTACGAAATTTCATGGTGTAAAAAGTTGTTTCAGATGCATGGACTTGATGGTGGAGGAAGCCGTAACCAACCCCACAGCAGTGAGGAGTCTAGCAATCCTCTTGCACATAAATATCCCGTGTGGGATTCGAACATGCAAAAGCGTCCATGCAGGGTAATCAGATCAAGTCTGTTCCTGACACTTAGACTTAGCACTTTGCGCCAAACTCTAATAATATTTATTCTATTCATTCTAGGGATGAAGACCATTGCCAAATAATAGAGTTCGAATCGCAAATTATTCAAATCGTTTTTTCTCTAATTTAGTCTGATTGTGTGGAAATATAAAGCACAAGCAACGGGAACAGTCCCTGGCAAACAATGCCACTTCGTGCAAAAACGACTCTAACTCGATATACATCGCCTTACCTGGTACTTGAGATGCTTGTGGCACAGCAACAGCCTGTGACTGAGGAGGAATGACAGCAAGTTGGGTTTGGACTTCACTGGAATTCAAATTCAATCCCATGTATTCATCCAATGAAGGGTAGAGACTTGAGTAGGATCCGTGCCCTGCTGGCATACCTGTGAAAATAAATTATAGAATTGGTTATATGAGTAGCGGTGGAACTATCCCATAATTTACCATTTTAAGATAGGATAGGATTTACATATTTATCCCAGGCAGAGGAAAGGAGATAAGACGGCTTAATCATATGGCAAACCACGGCCTCTCGTTCGGTTACCAGTCCATGTCGGGTATGGGATTAGTTAATCAGGTATTTGTCTCAGATGCAGAGACTTGATGGTGACATGAACCTGCCTATGGCAACGAGAGTCCAGCAATTCAAAATTTCTAGACATACAAAAAAATGATTGGTTGGTATAAAATAAAAGATTCAGTTTCAAACTAGCTCTCAATGTAAGAAATGTTGCTGGCAGTTATTAACCAAATAAATTGTAATTTGAAAACATAATTTAAGAGTTGGGGTGGAAAAATTGAATAATTTACTATCTTGGGATAACACATTATTATTCAAACAGGCCATATTCAACAGAGTAAACAGGATACTTCACTAAGGTGTTTGTTCAATGTTCAATTTTGGATCTAGTTTTGGAAATTGAATGAAGACGGAAGCTTGATGGTCATTCATGAAAAATTTTAAAAATTTAATTCTAAATTATTCAAAAGGCTAAATTATTCAGTGTTGGCTATTTGTGCTTACAATTTCCATGTTCATTCAGAGAGAAAAAAAGCTTTCCAATGGGAATAAAACCTGCCTCTCTCATTTGGTAAATAGCAATGCACTTATGCACCAATCCTTCTATTAACCAACTAAATAATTTATTTTCAAAATCAATGCACCGCCTTAAATAAATGATATGTGCCTATAAGTTGGCTCATAGATAATTACTTCTGAGTGAGTGCCCGTAACTTTGCTCAGAATATGAGTCTCCTTCACTTCTGAGTGAGTGCCCCTAACTTTGCTCAGATATGAGTCTCCTTTACTTCTGAGTGAGTGCCCGTAACTTTGCTCAGAGATGAGTCTCCTTTACTTCTGAGTGAGTGCTCATAACTTTGCTCAGAGATGAGTCTCCTTTACTTCTGAGTAAATGCTCATAACTTTGCTCAGAGATGAGTCTCCTTTACTTCTGAGTAAATGCTCACAACTTTGCTCAGAGATGAGTCTCCTTTATATATGAGTGAGTGCCCGTAACTTCACTTAAAATGAGTTCCCTTTACTTTTGAGTGGGTGTGTGTAACTTTGCTCAGAGATGAGTCTCATTTACTACTGAGTGATTGACCTTAACTTTGCTCAGAGATAATTTGTTGTCAAACAAACCTGCTTGCTGAGGTGGGATTCCTGCCGCGGCCATTTCTTGTTGTTGCATATTCAATGCCAGCATGTGATCATCTCTATGTTGAGACTGCGCCTGAATAGAAGAAACATTAAAATTATTTTTCTGATAAAATTTGATTAATTCAAATTAAAAAACTTTCTCATAACCATTTTTCAGATCTAATTGACCTGAACTACTTCAAGTCTTGTGCAAAGCGGTATTCGCTGAAGCGTAACACACCACCATAAATCTATATAATTTTAGAAGTTCTTTGGAATTTCAGCAGTTGGCATAACATTGCTCAGAGATGAGTCTACTTTTGAGTGGGTGTGCGTGGAATTGATACGAGTCACTGGCGCATCAGAGGTCTATCTATATTAATTTGTCACATGTCAGTTATTGGTTGACATCTCAAAGAAAAGCAAATATATGACAGACAATACCACTGTATCACTAATTCACCAAAACTTCATGCAAGAAAACAATAGGGCCATAGCCATCGATATGAACCCAAAAATAAAGGCATCAGAGAAATATCGCCGGATGAGAACAGAAGGGGCCTAAGTCACATTTATGGAAAATTGACTTTTTTCAATATTTTGGGGTTTTAAGCCATGCTATACAAGGTGGTGGTCTTGAAATTATGAATTTCTCAATAATAAAAATTTTAGCTGGACTTAGGACTAAAATATTTAAGAACAGAATGGGCCTAAGTCCAACTAAAATTTTTATTATTGAGAAATTCAGGATTTCAAGACCACCACCTTGTAGAGAATGGCTCAAAACCCCAAAATATTGAAAAAAGATAGTCCCTAAGTTCCAATATGATGGGCATGAACATCAGAAATGAAATGTCCGAAACTTACATCCCTAAAAATTTCTCCAGTGCCACTTAGGCCTAAGTCACCTTGTTTTACCTTGCATCCCATACAAAAAAATTCAGAAGTTGTTGAAACCAGAATGGGCCTAAATCCTTTATGGGGGTAAAAAAGCAGAAAGGAATTGAAGCTGAAGTACCAAAAAATATTGATTACAAAGATATTCACATCCACATTAAAATAACCAGAGCTCAGGACTTTACTAAGTGTGAATATCTAGAAATTCGAAAATAAAAAAATTCCAAATTGTTTTTTGCGTTTTTCTCAAAACTCAAAATTGTGACTTAGGCCTGTTCTGTTCTCATCCGGCGATATATATATATTTGTTTAAATAATAATTGTAATCCATTTCAATGATGCAAAAAAAAGTTTATTAATGCATTGTGCATTGTTTTGATTGATCCTCTATTTTTATAGCATGGGAAATTAATTGTTTTGGATAATCATCACATGTCAATGACTTTTAATAGTACCTACATTTTCAAAGAAAACTTATACGTGAATATCCAAAATTCTCAAATCAATAACTGACTATGTAAATGTATTTGACTATTTGAATGTCTAGAACAATAGCAACCTAACAAGGAAGTGCTAAGGCTGCCTAGTAAATATTTACTTTAGTTATAAAGTGAAAGAAAAGAAAAAAGTTAAATAAAACGTTGCTTTTAAGTAAGCCATGGTAACCAATGCTTTCCATGTACATCAGAGTAATAAAATTAAAAACAAGGCTGAATTAGAAAAATCCTAATCTTGCCAGGCACATTAAAATCGCTACTTATATGATTGTCCACCGATAAAGGAATAAAACGACTAGTGAATGTAAGACGTGTTTTGCACACCGTGAGCTATAATTGCACTCCAGGAATTTCTGATTACATGCCCAATTTCTCGTTCAAAAAGGCCATGAAATCCAGACTGGACTATGACATCACAATATCGTCATAGAGCTTGCCAAAGTATACCTATGATCGCCCGAAATGGCATTTGCGTCGATGATAAAGAACTCACTAACGGCAGCGACCTCCCTCATTTAGGGATGGTTGCAACGAAAAAAATAACTTGATCGATTGGGTGGTCGTCTGCGCATCTTGGATGACAGTTCTTTTAGTTTGAAGGGCGTTACTACGTCACTGTGAAGTCATAGTGGAGTACTTTTTGGATGACGCAGTCAGGTGGGGGTTAGGATTGACATATGCGAAAATTGTTATGCTACGCCCTCTAGAAGTATTGCAGGTACGAAATGCGTGATGAAGGATAGACAGTTCAAGAAACAAACAACCCCGAAACAAATCTTAATAAAAAAAGCTTAATTAATGAAAAATTATTAAAATTCTTACCCTAATGGCTTGGTCCACTTTCATATCTTCAAGTGAGGGATAGAGAGACATTTTGTTTTCGCTTCTTTATTCAGAAAAAATATGTAAAAATTATAAATAGTATTTTCTGTGAATAGAAATAAAATTGATTAAATGAAGCATTTATATAGATATCGCAGAGCACCATTTTTTCTCACATAATTTCGTCAAGAGTTTTTTCCCTGATAATTGGCGCCGCACGGGCAAAGTGTCGTATTACGTCGTCATACAAAAAAAATTTGGCAGTTCAGTTTGGATAGATTATATGAAAAAAATTAAAATTCAACCAGCGAAAACAAACCACAGAACTACATGAGGTACAAATAACCACTAGCAGCAAATTATCTATAATCACAGAATCATGAAAAAAAAAATGAAGAAATTCTTTGGCAGCAACCTATTGCCAGACTGCTGTATTCGCTGATACAAAACATACGGTACGGTATTGTCCCCCATATAGCAATGGCCAACTTAGCATTAATAAAACGGAAGGATGTACTGATGGGTACCGTAATAATACTCTGAAATTTCCCGTACCATACCATACAACCATATGCCTGTATGCAGATGTGATTAAGAATGCAAATTAAATGTTAAATGAAAATATGGCCGTATGAAATTCTCTTGCGGCTTATCTTAACTCCGTAAGTCCTATGACAGTATTCCTACTGTACCACTATCTGACTGTGTATTTCAATGGAGTATTTAGTACTAGTAGGTATTGAAACGAATGGCAACTCTCTGAAGTCTGGAATTGCTAACTACAGAACTAGCAGACTAGAGTAAAAAGCTATTCCAACTGCTACGAACGAACTAAAATTGGCAACTCAACGAGAAGCCATTGCTTGTCATATTTCCTATTCAACTATATGCCATTTCATTATCTTTGTTCCCCCAAAAATGAATTGATAAAACCCAAATAACATGGCATATAAAACGCAACAGAAGCCGCGACACAAAATCTTTAAAATGCGTTCATTCGAGATTTTTGTTTCTTTTCTGTCTCGTATGACGTCATGTTCTCGTGACCAGGCGTAACGAGAGCACGTGATTTTTTTTCACGGGACAATGTACGTCACTCGCTATGATTTGTTCCTGGTTGCCCGTGTTAATCAGCGAGTAGGCCGGTTTGCTTTTTCTTGACGAGTGGTTCTCAAATGGTGGAGCGTCCCACACACAGAGGGCACGTAGGCAATTTTTTTTAGAGGGCGCAAAACTTATTTAAAAATACCCAAATTTGATTTGATCTTGCCTACTTTATTTTGGATATTTACTTTCCACCCAAGTATTTTCAATGTTTTTTTTGTTAATATGCCCGTCCTCCAGGGGCATATTGTCCGTTTGTTGTTGTTTTGTGTTTTGTTTAAACCAGAGTGACCAAATAAAATTGATTGATTTTGAATAAAACATACTTTCGCCTTACTATCTGGTATTTGTATCTGAGGTGGGGTGCGAGACTTGACAAATTCTAAAATTGAAGCGCAAAAAGTTTGAGAACCACTTGTCTTGATGAAGATTTCATACCCCGAGTTCGACAAAGACGGCACTGTTTTTGCTCCACTGCTCATATTCTGATCTGTTTGCCTTGCTTCTGATTTCATTTGTATGAGACAAATAGGCTATTTATTCGGGATCCGTGGTTCAGCCGGTTCGCATCCGTTCTATAGAACCGTCTCACTGAATTTAAGGAGATCAGCGAACCGGTTAGCATTACTGGTTTATTTGCTAAAAAATGTGACTTTTTGTAACGGAACCGGCTGAAAAATATGACTTTTGTGATGGAACCGGCTGACGAAAAATTTGAATCCCACTACTGCTTGGGATCGATTAGAAAGTGGGCCAATAACCTATTCAGCCATCCAAACCTGACTTAAAATAACGAAATCAATCAAAATGGATGATTAAATTAGTCGCGGAGCAGTGACATGATAGTATCGTAAAGCCCATACGACGGATCTAACTATCATGTGTCGGACATGGCCATGGGACAGATAACCCGTAAGTTGTTCCAGATGTCCTTATATACTAATCGAAACACGTTCAAATACTTATGTCGTGTATAAACTATCGCAAAAATGAAATACATAAAAATAAATAACTAGAAAAAAAAAAACATAAATAAACTATTATATAGCACCGAGCAAAAGTTGTTTTCAATATATAGAATGTCCTTTTTTTTTAAATCACAAAGGGAACTTATCGATACCATATATGATCTTCACAGATGTATTAATTAAATGAAGTAAAAATACTCAAACAATTGCTGATTAAAAAACAACATGCCTGGGTAAAATATATATATTGAGAACTGACTCCAGAACAAAATTGAAATTGTAAAGGGACTTCATTGACACCCGTATAACATTTTCGCCTTATTCAAAAAAACCTCAGTTGAACCTGCTCACAACTAATACGGATTATTCCAACCATGTGTCACAGTTTAAGTTTTGTGTGTAAATGAGTCGGAAGTTTCAAGATTCCAGTTGGTTGTTTATTGTACGGCAACTATACACTTAAAACAGCAATAATGACAGCAAACACAACTCAAAATCACTCGACGTCCAGCCTTCCCCGACGAGAAGAGATCTAAAACTATTTGATCTCACACTTCGTGGGTTTTCGCAGTCCAGGCCCGTTTAAAACCCCGGGCCTGGGAAATATCATACAGATAAATATAAGAAGATATTAACACGGACATTGAAATCGACTACACATGCTTAATATAAACGCACAAAACCTTCAGAGCAACCCGTGATTTTTAACGGTATCATGCCATAATCAGGGCTTAGACGATCCCATACTTAATTCGTAATCATTTGAACCGAAACGGTTTGAATACTGTATTTCCGACGACCAACGGTTACTGGGAAACTTTTGTGTCCGATCTGCCGTTATGACCATGAATTGTCGTTCCGATACTGCGAATTTTAATTATGTTCCCATTATATCTTTTTAAAGTAGTTCGAACAAGTAAGCCCATGTTACTGTGATCGTCTGAGCAATATTATTTAAGGCATTACTAAGGTATTAATAAAGGCTGTTAAGTCGGAGAGAATGCACAATCATGGGGGTAGGCCTCCCACCAAAACAAATATTTCAACATATTTATTTTATTTAAGCGATTTGGCGATATATATTTGTGGTTATACACACGTTCGTACGTATTTTTTAACCCTGTTTTGCTCTATTTGTGAGCGTCTCAGTCAGGGCTGGTTTCAAGCCGATTTTATCAAATTGGGCCCTGCACTTTGACCCCGTGCTGGTGAGGGTCTTTTTCTGTATCATGAAAATACTGCTGAAAACGTAAAATTGAAAGCGAAATATCCTTTCTCATAATATTAATTTATGGTGCATGGTAAATTTAATAAATTTTCGTTATGTCACCATTAATAATTAAATTCTTCTGTTCTGCTTTATTCCAGAAATTCAGATTAATATTTTTTGTACTGTTTTCTAATAAAGTTAAATACTTAAGGGCTGCGGTCTTATAAGAAACAGTTTTTCAATGCTTTCCATAGAAAGCGAGATTTCTAAAGCTATTGCCTTTGATAATATTTAAAATGATTTTGCTGATAAAAAGGCTAGAAAAGTCCTTTTCTGGAAGAGTATAATGTAATTGGCTATTTTGCCTTTCTTGATGTTAAAACTAAAACAATAAAAGCATTCACATTACTATAAATTTGTTTTATAGCATAAATTAAATGTCTATTTTTGGTTTGTATGTATGTTTTTTTTATGAAATATGAACATCCATGAATTTTACTATAAAGGGTGGAGGTCCCGCCATCAGATTTTTAATTGCGCCCGTCGTCTCAGTTACATACAGTTCGTGGTTTTTGGAACGCTATCAACTCTTGCTCCAAATAAACCATCCATAAAGTGGACGGAATTGTGCGCTCGTGTAACTTCGACAGTGCATTAAGTTTATGGACAGCTCCTCCATGCTTGTATCTGGCGTTGTTCCGAGCAAAAGGCGCGAGTAAGCGTCATCTTCAAAAAATAATTTTTTTTGGCTTTTGTAATCAATATTTGGAATTCTAAAAAAACTCTTCGGACACTAGGTCGGAGGCGTAATCAGAAATTTTCTGAGATGAAACGTGTTTTTTCAAGAGTCTCTATACTCTTGACGGTCAAATGAGCGTTTCATGCTACGAAAATTGCTGTAATACATAAAAATGCTTTTTTTTATATTTTAAAGTGGACGGGGGGTCCGATCCCCACCCAGGGGGGACGTTTCTGCTCTAGATCTGCGTTACCCAAAATTCCATCTTACAATGAGCAACAAACGTTAAATTTACCCAATTTTTTACCTAACATTAAAAAACACTGCCTGCGTCGAAAAAGTGAAATATTGAGCCAATGAAAATCATCTATTGTGAGATCAAATTCAAGCGCTCTCTTTTAGCTCATCAACTCTAAAGCGTGTGTCTGCCTACTGTGGCCTGTGGCTACTCTCGTAGTTCGAGATTACGGCCGTCGGCCGAATATAAAAAACAGGCAAAAACACAATATATAAATCGATCGAAATTGCGCAGACGAGACATCGAATCAAAGCCAATTCACAGTCAGACGCTCGAGCAATCTATTGATATATCGAACAGCTATTCATCGCAGCCCGGTTAGCTCAGTCGGTAGAGCGTTGGACTTTTAATCCAACGGTCAAGGGTTCAAGTCCCTTATCGGGCGCTGTCTTTTTCATCAACAGTTATATTTATTTAACTCTCAGTTTTAAAAATTTTCGTAATATGTCAAATCACGCGACTGAGCATTGAACATTAATTTAAGGTAAAATGGTAGAATTAGATTTTAAGTCTTTTTCTTCGAATTTCCGGAATAAAAGACAATGAAAACCATTGCACATATCGCAGGCCAAACCATTTTGCAGCTAACATTCTTGACTTGAGTAACGGTGATGATGCGCAACATTTGTGTCCTTATACTGAGGCACAGCTTGCTTGATTTCTATAGTGTCTTCTATCTGCATGGTTTAAGAACATACAAGTCTTAAGGAAGTACATTTCCCTGTGTTTATGTATGGGTATTATGCGTTTTCTCATTTTAAATTGGGTTAAAAGTATCACCCGATTCTGAATCGCGTTCACTCCTTTGTGTGCTAATTTTATTTTTTGGATGGATAGGGGCGAGCACGTACTACGTTTTTTAACTTCGCCTCGCCTACGTTTTTTACCTTCGCCTCCCAGGTATTCCTAAATTATGTTCGTCTGTTTACTTTTTATGTTGTTTATGTCAGAGAACCGAAATAAGATGATTGATTGACTGATTTATCTATTATCACAATTAGAGTTTGAGTTCTCAGTTATATTTTATGTCTCAAAGTGAGATAGTCCTTGTAATAAGTTTATGCTTTAAAATCCTCATTTGGTCTTTTGGCAACTTTTCGAATTTCCACCCTGTGTGGTGTCATTTTTTCGTACCATGGTGGAATTCAAAATAAATTATTTCTCAATAGCTTAGCAGCAGCACAGGTCTAGCCTACTGTCACCGTTGCCTTGTATCATAACTTATTTGAGCTCTGCTGTAATAGTCGAACGAGTACAGTAGCATGCTTGAAATTGGCAAAACAATGCGAGTTATTATAAGTTGGAGTGTACTTGTTGCAGTGATTAGATGATTTCCTCAGGCCAGACGGACAGATTATTTATTTTGAATGCTGCAATTGTTGAATGACACTTGTGCGTTATTATTAGGAATAAAAATAGGAATTTCAGTTATTCCTCCAAATTAAAATCATTTTATTGAAACATTTTACAGTAAAAAATTTTGCCTATTTTGCGCCCTTATTCAAACGGTGCCACGACACGAGCCAGGCTGTCATACCCTAGACTAGATTAGAGCTAAGATCTGAAACCCGACCCGACCCGAAATGTCAATCATTATGGTCGGGTCGGGTCGGGCTACTCTATCGCTGATTTTTGGACACGTAGTGGACATAACGATCGTTTCAATATTATGTTGTTGTTGTTCTTGTTCTTGTTGTTCTTTGACACGTTTTTAAAAAGTCGCTTTTCTCTTCGAATACTGGACCAATTGCTTTGAAATTTTCAGTGGTTGAAGATTAATTTTTTCGCTAGAAGGCTATTACTTTTGTTTATTCTTAAATTTCATATGAATCCTATGAGATATGATATTTCATACAAAATTTCGCGGTATTTATTTTTACTCATGGGAACACTGTTTTACACTTATTTCAAGCGGTTTCGCGATCGATTGTCTTGCTCAGTACTACAGCTACTGTAGGTCGGTACTGGTAAGTTGCCATACCGGTGCCGTAACGCAGTGAAATTGACTTATTCCTTCCGCGGTATTACTAATGCTGCAATGCAAGTTTTATAGCCTATCGTATGCGGAACGGAATATCAGATCTACAGGTTCGGTACCGGTACTGGTAGCTCAGTACGTAAGTACGATACTGGTACTGGTGCCGGTGTCTTACCACAATGAAATTACCGTAACTTAATCTTTCTAGGTCCTACCAGTGCAGTAATGCAAGCGTTGTAGCACTTGTAGCCTACTATATTTGTTTATTTTGATGAGAGTCTACTGGAAACAACATAAAATTTGAAAGGGAAGAATTGTTCTGTGATCAATTATCTGTCCTAAAGTGTAAATAACATAAAATTTGCAAGGGAACAACTGTTCTGTGATCAATTACCGTATATGGCCTACAGTGTACAGGTAAGATGCTGGCTGACTGCTAACCGGTACTGGTAGCTCAGTACGTAAGTACGATACTGGTACTGGTGCCGGTACCGGTGTCTTACCACAATGAAATTACCGTAACTTATTCTTTCACGGTCCTACCAGTGCAGTAATGCAAGCGTTGTAGCACTTGTAGCCTACTATATTTGTTTATTTTGATGAGAGTCTACTGGAAACAACATAAAATTTGAAAGGGAAGAATTGTTCTGTGATCAATTATCTGTCCTAAAGTGTAAACAACATAAAATTTGCAAGGGAACAACTGTTCTGTGATCAATTACCGTATATGGCCTACAGTGTACAGGTAAGATGCTGACTGACTGCTAACTCAGTACCGCTTGACACGTTTTTAAAAAGTCGCTTTTCTCTTCGAATACTGGACCAATTGCTTTGAAATTTTTAGTGGTTAAAGATAAAAATTTTCTCCAGAAGGCTATTACTTCTTTTTTCGCTATGACGTCATCAAAATTATGTGACTCTACGTGTCCATATATTTGAGCATAGCTCTCTTGTTTTTAAATGAGGCGTTTCGGCCGAGTTTTGGCCACGAGAGACCGTGGTCTGCAAAAAAAAAAACAGAAGTTGCCTCGTCAACAGAACACATATTGTACTAAACTTCTGCAATGACAATTCAAAATAAAATATGAAATTTCTGGTTTGATTTGGGCTCGGGCCTGCGAATCCAATTAATTAGTCGGGGGTCGGGTCGGGTTTAACGGAAATTATTGGACCCGATCTTACCTCTAGACTAGATACGCCTCTGTATTGGCTATATTTACTGATCTTGCGTGCTTTAATTAATTATTTTCTGCAGAGATGTTCAGACCTTACCATTTTACAAAAATAGTTCAAAGTTTAGCAAGACCACAAGCACTCATGTCGTCATCATATTGTTGCACTTTTGAAGATGTGACGTCAGCTATGACGCGAATACGTCCTTACGTAGACATGATGACATCGTCCACATTAAACAAAATGTCAGGACATAGAATATTTCTAAAAACGGAAAATTTTCAGGTAGGTGTTTATGAATTTTTGCTTGGTACTTTCCAGTTACTGCCGCAATCCTCAACTTGTTCTAATCTAGTTCATTATTAGACGATGAGACAAAAAAACAAGAGATCGATGTTCAAATATACGGACACGGGGTCCCAACCGAACGGAAAATTTAACGACTCACAGAAACGCGAAAGCGCTACAAGTTGCGCAATTTTTGATGACGCAATCGCATACAAAATATGTATAAAACAAATCCTATAGAGCCATATAGAGTTAAAATTGTACTTTTTAGACATATACTTCTTTTTTCAATTATGTTTGCCCTTGCTATTATCAACTATCGCAGTGTCTTCATTTTTTCGTGACCCCCAGAAACTGAAATAAAAATAAAGTAAAATTTAATAACAGATTGAAACAAAAAATCAGGTGTGGGGCAATAAAACGGTACTAAATTTTGCGCAGATCGAGGTTGCAGTCCATCGCCTAAAAATGTATTACTAATGATATGGTCATTATTGCTCAAGAGGTTTTCAACTTAGAACCCACATTCTAACATTTGGAGCAAATTTCATACGCAAGACAATATATCACCTGATCACTATGTACCATGTGGCATCTTTTGGCATGGGTTTCGAAGCTGTACCTGTATCGATTTTAAGTAGTGACTTATATCAATTTTTAAGTTTATCTGTTAGAACCAGTCGAATTCCACCTAACTTGTATTCGCGTTAGCGCTCTTAAATAAATATTACATAACTTGCCTTGTTCGCTTTTCGCTTGATTAACGAGCAAATATTTGTTACATCTCACAATCAGATAGCCTTTTTTCTGTCTGTTGTCAGTGCAAGGAGTCTATTATTGAATATTACGACCCTGTAAGTATTATCCGATCTTGGATTAAATTGAGGTTTTTTGATATGGCTTTAAATTGCTTACACTTCCATTGTCTTCTAAATTTATTTTTGCTATCAAGGGACTTTGATTTCACGATATTATCCGAATATATATTTTAACTCGAAATTACACTCCTTGCACCACCAAGATTAACGGCGTCACAGTTTGTTAGCTTTCGCGTCCTGTATTATATTTCAACAGAAAACAGGGTCATTCAAGATTCGAGGCGCAACAAATGCAGTGCTCAAAATCAAACAAGATTTACCAGACGTGAGCTGTGTGGTGTGTGACAGCAGTGGGAACCATGGACAAGCTCTCGCCCGAGCTGCTCAGTCGTCGGACCTCAAATGCTATGTGGTGATGCCAGAAAACTCGCCGAAATGCAAAATTGACGCCGTGAAAGGGTAAGGGTGGCACTTTTTTCACATTTTCAAAAGAAAGCGGCTCCAATATGCAGTAAATAAGGTCCCGAGTAGTGATGGGCACTTCGAATCGAATATTCGAACCGAATCGAACAGTAAATAATTCAAATGAATTCAGAAAAAGTTTCGAATCGTCGCCATCTTTCATTTTTGGGCCGTCGGAGGCCCGGGTATATTTCTCAGTTATTTTTATTGAAGTCATATTTTATGCAATTCTGTGGTTACTCAGTGAACAGACTGAATGGTGAATTCCATGTTTCCGGTAACTTTTGTGTCTGGAGGACCTATTAAAGTGAAAAAAATCACATACAAATGGATATGTTCCGAGTATTCGAGATTATATTCAAAATAAAAGAATCGATTCTGAAATCATCAGGTATTCGAAAATGCCCACCCTAGTCCGGAGATCCGCCTCATCTGAGAGAGTGAGAATACTGATAGAAAAGTTACAATTGGCAACTGGCGCACTAAGAGCTATATTTTCGCCTCCGAGATGTCATGAGATAGCGAGAGACTTGAACAATTCAAGTTAGCACTGCCAGGACACCAGCTGACGATAGCTTACTCAGATTGAAACTCTGATATGACGGACCAACATTCCTCTAACATGAAACGTGGCAATATGTCTCATTTTAGCATCATTATGTCAAGTTTATAACGTAACGCAGGGTGGTCCAAACCCAGGCCCGCGGGCCACATGTATCCCGCTGCTTCATTATCTGTGGCCCGCTCACATTCGGAGAGTAATCGATAAATCGAATTTCGTGTTGTTTAGTAATCAAATTTATCAGAAAAATCTTTTGACATATTGTTTCATCACTAATGTCACTGGATTGACTAGTGTTATGGCTGGCTGAGGCAAATAGCGAAGTTGAATGATGTGCTTGGCAGTCTATATTATTATCTGGCTTTCTATCTTTTTGGTCGGTAGTAAATGCTAACAATAAAGGCATCGCCCGTGGAGCCGACAACCTTGGACCACCATGACGTAACGTATTACCGTTTTTTACGGATGATACGCCCTATCTTCAAATCCTTCCATTTCTCTAAAAACCCACCTAATGTAAGAGTCAGGTAGTGCTTTATTGCATACACTCGATTGACTCGAAACCAGTACCGGTTGCGTCTTAGCCTGGTGCCCCTTATGTATAAATAAAAACCAGCGTAAAATGAGGTATGTACATATGGCGTCGCCAATTTGATGATATCTACACTTGCAGCTGCCACCCTCCCCAGTTATTCAACTGTTAAACTGATAAGAAGCCGTGTTTCACATATGATCAAGCCTTATTATCGACTTTCCTCTTCCCATAATTTTTTTATCGTTTTTTTTTTCGCCACATGGCAAAATATTTGACGATAATTTTTGTTTTATTTAGGTATGGGGCCAACGTCGTTCTCTGCGAAGCTTCAGAAGAAGCTCGAAAAAGCGGCGCCGATGACGTCATCAAACAACATGGCGGCGTATACGTCAGTGCTAGTCAAAATTCTGACGTCATTAAGGGCCAGGGCACGTTGGGCCTTGAAATTATGGAACAAAATCCAGAATGTGAGGTCATAGTGGCTGCCGTCGGTGGGGGAGGAATGATATCTGGCATCGCTACTGCAGTGAAGGGCGTTAATTCAAGCGTGAAGGTCATCGCCGCTGAACCGGAACGTGCAAACGATTGTTATATTTCTAAAAAAACGGGAGTTTTAACCCCAAACCCCACGTTTCCGGATACAGTTGCCGACGCTGTGAAAGTTAGTGTAGGTAAAAACACTTGGCCAATGATTCGTGACCTCATTGATGACGTCATAACCGTTTCTGAAGACGAAATAAAACACGCCACACTGCTTGTCTGGGAAAGATGCAAATTGGTTATTGAACCGACAGCGGGGGTGGCTGTGGCCGCTGTTCTTTCTGAAAATTTCAACAAAAGTTTGTCGAAATTTTTCCCAAACTCAAAACCTAAGAATGTAGCAGTAGTTCTATGCGGAGGAAATGTAGATTTCGCTATTTTACCGGAATTATTAAACTGCTCGTCTTAGGATTATAATTAGTTTAGGAATATGATTCTGACCTAAACAGCAAAAAGTAGGCGCCGTTCCGACTATGTGGCGCAATTGACGTAACTTTTTACGTTAAACTGACGTCATAAGTGTAAAAATAAGGTTATACTGCTTGAAAATTCCATGACGCGCGACCCAATCTTCCTTCCAACATAGGCTTCCTAATTCAGTGCAAATAATTATTTATTTTTATTTTCAAAGTAATTGTGCGATAATTTTTAGGTTTGCTTGTATCCCGAGACCTCAACTATAGGTGGAAGGATACTAATAAATAAAACACTTTTCTCTTATTGACGTTTTTTCCTTTTCTCAAAACAACAAAGAAACTAGATTATCAAATTGCTTTATTTCTCTGAATAATATTAATAAAAATAATGAAAAATAGGAAAACCTCACAAAATATAAAAAAGACTGAATTATTATTTGCTTGATTAGTCGAGCGCTAGATAGTTTACAAGAAGCTCAGTGGGTGCCCATATAAAATAAAAAACGTCGAAAAAAATGCTTAGAATGTTGTAATAAGTTGTGTAGCGTAGGATATCAATCAGAATACAAATCTTTACGAATATAAGTCCATCATCCTCAGTTAGCGCGAGAATCGGATAAGAGCTGATTCGATAAAAACATTCCTGGAATATCAGAACCTAGCCAGGGGAACTGTCCTCCCTTTTTAAATGTGAGCATTCTTCTGTATCATTCACATGCTTTTTAGACTCTCAGGATACTTGAAAACTATGTGTTCGGGCTAGCTATTCCCCGCTACCTGCTCCGGTCTAGCTTGGGAAATAGAAATTCAGAACCCAGTTTCAAATTTCTTTTACGACCATTGAAAGTCCAATACATGACTCCGAAGAGTTTGAAAATAAGTCCGCTCTTAGAGAAAAACATGACAAACAAAGCCCATTTAGTACATGGTGACCCAAAAAAAAAACAGAAGCCAGGTCATTTGGAACATATTCTAGTGAAGTCGTTCTCAAACGATGGGGCGCGCCTCACAAGGGTAGCATATACAATTTTTTAAGGGGGCGTAAAGCTAATTAAAAATATTTGTTGAATTTGATATTGCTCGCCCTATTTTGGATATCTACGCTTCATCCATACGTATTTTCAACGTGTTTTTTGAATAAAACATACTTTCGCCTTACTATCTGTTATTTGTAGCTTATTGTTAGCTAGTTATTTTTGAGAGAGCTAACTCAAACTTTTATTTTTACTTTTATTTTTGACTGCTGTAAAAGATTTACAAAGCACAACGAACCATGTCTGCTCTATGGGTTCGAAATTATTTACCTAATACCCAAGAATTTCGAGGATAGGGCTGCAAAACATACTACAGATGTGAACTTGATAAGTTTGATCAGGGCTTCCTAAACTTGTTAGCTAGTTATTTTTTAAGGAGTGGCTCGAGACTTGGCAAATTCTAAGGAAGAGGAGGGGGGTTTGGGGCGGCTTATAAAGTTTGAGAACCACCGTCATAGAGAGAACATAACATCAAGTATAAAATACGCTTGAACTGTTTGTGTATGACTGTACCCGAATGAGTCAGTAATCTGGGACGTAACGGACTACAATACCGAGGAGGTGATTCAGGACATATACTAGAGATAACATAACTTCAGTTCAAAGCTTCCTTGATTTCTAAAACCTTTGGATACAATCATTCACACACATAAGTTCAATTTGTGCATGAATTGTCCTCACTTTTGTAGAAGGGCGCTGTTTTTTTATGTGGAAAGGGTTACCCTGCAGTTGTAAACACCATTTTTGTCCATTATAATAAACAAACACAAATCACGTTGCCTTCTTCTCAATTCTTGCTTCGATATAATCAATTTTTCGCTCTAGCGAAGACAATTTTTGATTCAAAAATGTCAGACGACTCCTGCACGAAGCATCGAATAAATTTAGAAATGTCGTCATCTTTCTGATGCTACTCGTTACTGCTTCAACGTATTCGCGATTATCCCAATCTTCCTGGAAAGAAGAACAAAATTTTATTGGACATGGAATGTATTTTTGGATAGTTCATTGAATTCTTGCTGCAGTTGTTTGGGTTTTCGTTGTTTTGAAAAAATCGTTATGCTCTACCAATTGGTACCAGATTCCAGTACTTATAGATGGGAGAATTTGGAGGGCTATCATTTATTTATTCATATATTCTCGGTGACCTGGACTTGAAAAAAACTGGGTTGAGGCAAATCCTTTTCTATCGCTCGAAAACGCATGACAAAGCTTTGCAAAAATTTTGCGTACATTGAGGTGACCATATCAGTCAAAGCTTGTTTATACTAGAACAACTCAAAGTACGGAGCTGCCAAATAATGGAACAGTTTAAAATGACTCCCTCCACCACTTTTATTACCTGTATTCTCTGATGTCGACTTTCCTTCGTTTCATTCGAAATGTTTTCTTCGTACAACGACATAGTTTGGCGGATGGTTGGAAATGGCGGGTATGATTTTGTGGACTAGCAAGCAATACTGTTACTTAGTTTCTACTAGAAAGCAATACTGTAAATAGAATATATAAATCTTAGGACATGAACAGACGGCTATTAGTAATAACTAATATCAGGCGCGGCGGTGTGGCCCATCGTAATATGCGCTATGAATACGCTCACCACCGCACCTCTGATTACTCTGTGTGGGTTCGCAGGTTCGAATCCCATGCGGGATGGTTATGTGCGAGAGGATTGCTGGACTCCTCGCCGCCGTAGGGTGGTTCACATAACCGCTGGTGGGTTACGGCTTCCTCTATCATCAAGTCCGTGAAGCCGAAAACAAATACCAAACTAATCCCATAACCGACATGGAATGGTAACCGGACGAGAGGCCCTGGTTCACCATATTGTTAAGCCGTCTTATCGACTTTCCTCTCCCTCGGAATAAATATGTAAATCCTAGCAGTCGATCCCCATGTTCATCACCTTGCACAAGGCATAATATATGGCGTGAGTGGTGTCAAACCGGAAAAAATTAGTCCTTTCAAAACAGTGACTTTCCCTGTCTTATTGACTGCCACTGATACGTGATCTAAGGATGTAGATAAGCCTTCACTGATCTGATAAGAAATATATTTTGTACGCACTGAACAATACCCTGAACAAGCAGCCACTGCATATCGCCATTTACAGACATTATCAAAAACTTAATTAAACTTAATTGTTGTAAAAAAACACCATTCCAAAAATAAACCAACTACATCAACTATGGCTGCCAGTGTAGGACGTTGTTCTGAGCAAATATCAAAAAAGAACAGAGCTACTCTGTTTTGTAGGTGTCCTCACTCTGAACGCGACTGATATAAAAATATATTGACATTTAGTTCTATAACCCGAAGTTATACAGAATACAAGACACATCTCTCATTCTGAGAGTTCACTTCAAATCTACAGACAGGCAGCCACTGATACTTGATCCAAGGTTCTAAAAAAGCATACACTAATATGTAAGAGGCTACCATACGTTTATGAAGCATTTTCAATCTGAACAAAGTTCCAGAAAATCAGCCTGATACAAAAGATACTGGGTTAGGCTTGGGCACTCCTTCGGGTCTCACGTAGTTTCGTGCCTCAAGTACTTCTAGTGGTCATAGCATATGAATTTTTTCACATGTCCATTCTAACCCCGCCTGACTACGCCATCCAAAAATTACGTTACTACGATGTCACAATCACGTCATAGAGCTAGGGCTGGGCATTTCGAATCGAATAGTAAATTATTCGAATCGGTTCCGAGCTAAACTTCAAATCACCGCCATCTTGTTTTTATCTTTCCGCCAATGGTCGAGGTGAATTCCCTAAGTTTTTTTTCATTGGAGTCATATTTTTTCTACGAAATTCTAACATATGACTATTTCCTGTAGTGAGTTATTCTGCGTGAACGCTCAGTAACCTATCTGAGGGATTTATTCCATGTCTTCAGTAATTCATTTGTTGAGAGGACCAATTACAATAATAGAGTCGCTTACAAATATATATTTTCGATTCGATTCTGAAATCACAAGGTATTCGAAAATGCCCAGCACTACATAGAGCTTGCCAAAGTATACTTACAATCGCCCGAAATGGCGAAGAACTCTACATTACATGTCCGAAGGTCTTACTGAATACAATGCACATTTTAGACAACTCCACCTCATTAATCGTTGACCTCAAATCTCACTTTAAATTTACATAAAAGCATCAACTAATACGTGATACAGATAAGCACACTGGTACGAATACACTGGTAGTAAGGAATTGGTTTCGGACATCCGACTGAACGATGGATACTACATTACATATCTGAAGACAAACAGAATACCTCGCACATGTCATGTCTAATTCTACAATCCCACTGGGTATACGGGCAACCGCAAACATCATTCACAAATCATATGGGAAAATGCGATACTCAATCAGCAGAAATCCTATTCTATTGTAAGTATTATAAGGCGCGTTCATTACATCTTCACTCTTAAAAAGCTCCTGACAAGCATAAACGATAATCCAGGAGTTGGCAACAGGTGGCCCGCGAGCCACAACTTGGCCCGCCAAGCCATTTAGTGTGACCCTCATCAACATTCAGGTTTATCCCCATCAAGCTTAAAATCCTTATTCCACAGTTTATATTATCAGTTGATACAAACAAACTATGCAATAACTCGAAATAACAATTGCCTATTGAAGTGTTGAATAAATAAATTTTTTGCATTGTGAGAACTTTTAATTCGTCGTGTTCATGGAAAAACTAATTGCTTGTATGGCCAGCTAGATATCTGAAGTTAGGTATATGGCACAGCAAAAAAAAAGATGCACACAGTATAATCTGATAGTCTTCGTAAGGACTAAATATGGTCTTTGAAGGCACCGATTAGTTTTTTCTCCTAGCTGAGGGATGTTAAAAATCGGGAGTTCCAGAAGTATGTGCACCAAGATGGCGCAAATCCTGAACATAGTATGTGTAACAGGTTAGAGTTCAAGTTGTGCGCCAATACTTCTGGAGCGCCAAAAATCGTATAGCATGTATATAAGCATCTTGTCAACTGATATTTACTAGCATATCTGTAACATAACTATTTCTCACCATATTCTTTCTACTTGTAGCCGACGACTTGGGACCTTGCTTTTTGAAAACTCGTATAATCTCTAAAGTCGGAAAAAAATAGGGATCTGAATTAATTTAAGCATGTGTCTAAATCCTTTAAATAACCGTTCGTGGTCTACAATTGCATCTAAATCAAAACGCTCGCTTTCAGCAATCCTACGCGTATCCGCATCGATACTGTTAATAAAATGTAGTAACAGCAATGTGAATTTATGGGTTAAACTAATACATACAACCATACCACTTTCTTTGGAAAAGAAATACTGCTATTTTACGGTACTCCCATAGTATGTGTACCAGATTGGGGTTAGGTCATAATTTTATTCCGGTTTCCTTTATTTTAGTTCTATCACGAGTTCGGGGACTGTTTGTGTTAGTTAAGTGAATATACCCCCTGTCCATGGGCTTCCGTCCCTTCACACAACTTGATGTTAAGTAGGCAAACAAAATTAGTTATCTCCATATTGATACACATACTTTTGGATTGCCGTATTCTACATTGGCTAAGTGTATTTTCGCGGCAGTTGGAGGCTCTGGCAATACCGTGCAATACAAGTTATATCCATCCTTATTTTTAACAGTATTTGGAACCCGGTTACTCCAGGAAATAATCTTAGACTCGATGCTGGGATACAATGCACTATAAAAAAATATAGCAGTTTTACTATGAATTGCAGTGTAATTTAACCTTTTCAATTAATAACATGACAAATTTTTACAATTTCTGAATAAGAGAATTGGACTTAGTCATCAGCTGGGCTCTATCGGCTTTTTCCGATGACTTAAGAACAGGCGGCCCGCGGGCCACAACCCGGCCCGCCAACCTGTTCAGTGCGGCCCTTGTCAACACTCAGATTTTTCCCATCAAACTTTAAATCCTAAAATGACAGTTTATGTTTAAAAAGGCGCTCACATGAGTAAAAATACATAATGATTTTTGCTCTTCTCGCTGCGATAAATTTTTCGCTGTCTTTCCCGGTGCCTTCATTACTGTAAGGCTAAGCGATAGTTGAGACATAAATTTTTTCTGACACTAATTTGCACCAATCTTGATTGATTTGCTGAAAACCGAACTTTACCTGGTTTGCTATCAATAATCCTTTCATCAAATGAACCAACCGAGATAGATGAGAATGTGCGCGTAAGCAAAGTAAGTCTGTAAAAAGATTCTTTAAGATATTGTTAAAATTAAGTGGCCGCGTTATCTAGCCTTGTTCGGGGGCAAAAAGCACGAGTAAGCGTCGTATTACATCATTTTGAAAAAAAATTGCCCTCCCTTCCCAATTTTGGACTGGCTACGGTCTGGTACTGCATTCTTGCATATGGATTGAAAGCATAAATTCCCGTAGTATGTACCAGGTTAGGGCCTAATTTTATTCCGATTTTCCTTATTTTAGTTCTATTGCGAGTTCGGGGACTGTCTGTGTTAGCCAAGTGAATATACCCCCCTGTCCATAGGTTTCAGTCTCTTTACACAACTTGATGTAAAGAAGGTGAACAAAATTAGTTACCTCCATATTGGTACAAACACTTCTGAAGCGCTGTAGGCTGAGATATAGGAAGGTGGTTCCCCAGAAAACCCAAAATAGCACAGTTATTAAAAATGATAAGTCACGATGATTAGTCCTATCTTATTCACACCTCGAGTCTCGCCCGCCACCTGCTTAATACGAAATTGTCATACAACATAAATCTATATAAATCCTTCACTGACACGATATCAAACACTCAGCATTAGTGAGAAAACCTTAAGGAAATTTGTCATTCACCTCAGCACAGATTCAATAAGCATTGCTGTTAAAAACACGCAGAAGCATGACCTAAATTTATGAGTTATATTGTAATATAAGGTTGCTTATACTTTAAAAATTCATATTAAGGGGAATACCTGAAGAGTATGCTTTGCATTTGGTTAATGTTAAACGAAACTTGCTCTTCGTGAGTCATTTTTAGTTACATTGAATATCAAGGGAAATTTTCGATTTTTTTAATATTGTGCACGTACGCTAAGAACGGAAATGCGTCATTTGCAATACAGATGGCAAGAAGGCCGGTGGACGATTGGTAACTACTGGCAACAAAATGTTGAAAATTAGTTGCATTTCACTGTATATCGTTTAAACCAGCGATTCCCAACCGGGGCCAGAGCAGTAGGAGGTCATAATGCCAGACGCAAACTGATTTTTCTTTTTCTTTGACAAGAAAACTCCCTTGAACATGAATTGTTTGCAAATAATGGTATTTGGAATCCACCAATCAAAAAACACAAGTTTCGTCATATATATATTTCATTTATTATTATACACAATACAACATAAAACTACTCAAATCAATATTTCCTCCACAAAGCACAACAGCAACATGTTTACCCTCAATCCGGGAAAACTTTTTCGACAACACAGCAGCCACGGCCACACCTGAAGTAGGCTCGATAACTAATTTCAATCTTTCCCAAACTTGTCTCGTTGCAGATTTAATTTCGTCTTCAGAAACGGTTATGACGTCATCAACAAGGTCACGGATGATTGGCCACGTCAATGTATCAATATTAACCCTTGCTCCGTCAGCTACGGTCGAAGAGTAGTCCGTCATTTGGGTTAATTCACCTTTCTGCTTCGAAATTTCACAATCGTTAGCGGTGTCAGGTTCTGCGGCGATTATTTTTACCGCAGGGTTTATTGCTTTTGCCGCGATGGCAATACCACTTATCATCCCACCACCGCCGACAGGGACGACTATAGTGTCCACATAACGGTCTTGTTCCAGTATCTCAATACCTATGGTCCCCTGTCCCGCTATTACATCGGGATTTTGGCTGGGGTGGATAAAAACTCCTGAATGTTCTTTGATGATTCGAGCACCGACTTCACTCCGACCTGTGAAATATAATAGATGGTTTTGTTGTATCTTTATCACTTTATTACTCCTTTCATTTTTTTTTCATTTATTCTGAAAGAGGGAAGCCGATAAGACGACTTAATCTTTGACGAACCACGGCCTCTCATACGGTCACCAGTCGATGTCGAGTATGGGATTAGTTAGTCAGAAAATTGTTCCTTTCTCGATCTCACTCAAACAAGGCCCCATATCATAGGTTTCCGAAATGCTCTGCTCCATACGGAGCCCCACGGGCGACGCGAGCTCTTCGTTTACTTATTAAAACACTGACTTGGCTAATTTGGTAACTGTCCAAAGAAGTCATTACCGGATTAATAAAATTTGATAACGATAGCGTTGAAATGTGGCAACAATGCAGTAATTCAAATCTTTAACGCCATATTTCAATTACCACCTCGTTGCCACATTATTAATATGTTTGACAAGTGTCAAATTTACAGCGTTATCAATTGATTGATGTGTTTTTATTTTTATGAATTTTTATTTAAATTTACTGTTGTGCTGTAGTTAGAGCTGAATCATCAATAAAATAAATAGATGATATGAAAGCAAACACCCAAAATAAGTTAATCGGCAGAATTATTCCCGAATTTAAACAAATGTTTAATAAATTGAGACTTGAGTCCAGCTAGAGCCGCGTTAATGACTGATACTTTCCAACATTGTTATACAATACTACTATCAAGAAATCATTTATAAATAACGCTGCCTGCAAACACAAAATTTATTCACACTGGAACAAACCTTTCTGTGTTGAAGGACAGAAGACGACTTTCCCGCCATATTCTCTGACGGCTTCAACTTTACAGAACGATGAAGATTCTGGCATCACTACATAACAGGGAATGTTCAATATGCGAGCTGCTTTGGCTAGCGCCTGGAAAAAATAAGAATCGTTTTTGTTGTTGTTGTGTAAAAACGGTTTCCACCGCGACTTATACAGTGTTCCCAACCTAGGACTGACGACCCAAAACTGGTTCGCCTGGATTATGATAGAAGGATAGGATTTACATATTTATCCAGGGGAAGAGAAATGCCTATAAGACGGCTTAATCATATGGCGAACCACGGCCTCTCGTCTGGTTACCAGTTCATGTTGGGTATGGGATTAGTTTGGTATTTGTTTTCGAAAGCATGGACTTGATGGTGGAGGAAGCCGTATCCGACTGGCGGTTACGTGAACCAACTTACGGTGGCGAGGAGTCCAGCAATCCTTTCACACATAACCATCCCCGCATGGGATTCGAACCTGCGAACCCACGCAGAGTAATCAGAGGTGCGATGGCGAGCGTATTCCTAACGCCTAACGCTAACGCTAACGATCAGCCACACCGCCGCGCAGATTGCTAGAAAAACGGGCTGGGAACCACTGAACTAATTTACAATAATGAATCGGAAAGATAATGGTCCTTCAAAAAATAGTTGCTATTTCGATATCAGTTGGCCGTATGCAAAAAAATAGTACTCCCGAAGTACGTGAACCAAGATGACGGACACCGTAACATAGTATGTGTACCAGGTTAGGGTTAGGTCATAATTTCAGGTACAAATACGACGGGAGTCACTTGACTAGTCCCCGAACTCGAAACAGAACTAAAATAAGGAAAATTGGAATAAAATAAAGGCCTAACCCTAACCTGGTACACATACTGCGTTCCGGTGTCCTCCCGAAAATAAGACCCAACCGAATTTTAAAAATAATTTTACTATAAGCCCTCTCCTAGTATAAGCCCTTTCGCCGATGGCCCGAAAAAAACGTGGTGTTTATAAGAAAAGGATATCGGTTTTTCATATTTTGTATATTTGAAAATCTCGTAATTCTCTACTTTGTAATTTGTTTTTAAATAAAAAATGAAATACACCAAAATAAGCACTAGTGTTATTCTTGGAAAAAAAAATGAAAATAAACATCTGTCTTATTTTCGGGGAAACATGGTATGAGTCGAAAAAAATAGTTTAAATCCCAACCTGTCCGTGGTTGCCACTACTGTGTGTTAGAACGCATGTTGGTTTCACTGATTTTTCTTTTAACTTGAGAATAGCGTTTGTAGCCCCCCTGATTTTAAAAGATCCGGTCTTTTGTAGATTTTCACCTGTAAAATTGAATTAAACGACTTAATTGTATTCGGTACTAAAAAATACTACAAAATAAATTGATGGAACATTCAGAAGAAAGTCGTGTCCATCATTAGAAACCCAGCTGTAGAGTATCCCGTAGTATGTGAACCAAGATGGCGACACCACGTAGTATGTGTACCAGGTTAATTAGGCCATAATTTCATTCGAATTTACCCATTTTCTATACGAGTTCGGGACCTATCCAAGGTGGACTCCCCGCAGTATTTGTACTTGAACATTTATGGGCCTAACCCTAATCTGTTACTACATTACTACGTTCGGTGTCCGCCATCTTGGTTAACCATTACTACGGGAGCACCGTTAAAAGGTGGCAATTAAAAATGACAATTTTAACATCGAGTAAATTCTACTAAAAACTCTGTATCATCAAGCAAACATCTAACTCTGCCAGAAGTTACCAGACATGTTGATGAAAAGGTGAAGACGATAGGTTTATATATAATATTTCACTTTCACTTCCAGAAATAATAAAAATTGGTAAGCTCACTAAACTCAAAAACCCTTAAATTAGAGTCACCATATTTTGAAAAAATCAAAATTCCGGACAGTGTCTGACTATTTTATGACCTCGTAGTAAAAATACGCGCAGGGTACAAAAAACATGTTCTGTATTAGCAGTGTGCACAGTACGATTGCAGATGCAGTAAAATTCCGGATTCCGGACATTTCAGTTTTTTTTTTCATCCTGGACGCAAATGTAAACCCTAAATTCCGGGAAAATGTCCGGAATCTTCCGTACGGCATGGCAACCCTACTTTAAATAAAACTGCTATTTCTACCTTTGAAAACCATCTTCCTTCCTGCTAAATCGTTGAAATAAGACGACGAAAACATCCCAGTCCTGTGAATGTAAGGCTTGATGGCCCTCATCGCACTTTTAACGTCTTCATAATTGCAACAATACCGCTGCTTAGCTGATGACGAACTCGCCCTAACTTGAGTAACGTTACATCCTATCCTACATCCATCCTTTGCTATCTGCCTAGAAATGATATTACTCAGCCCTGACATTTTAAATCTTTGTGTTTTTTGCCCTAAAGTAGTCCTAATTTAATCACTCCTACATTCTTAGAAAATTTTCACAAATATTTAGTTCTGCTTAATAAGTCTTTCTGACGTCACAAGGAGGTATTGAGATTTAAATTTCATATGATGCCAGATTTTTGATTTCATAAAGGCCAGTACCGACTTCAAAAATTATTTTCGTAGCGTTATCTTTATGATTTAAATACTTTAAAGTTGATATGTGTTATCATTTTGCTAAAATATGTATATTGAAGACTAAACTCGCGAAAAAATCCTTCAAAATCGACCTGAAATATAATTTGTTAACCGACTTGAGAGTCCTAAAATTCTCATTGTGACATCATAGAGATAGATAAAAGCGAAGAGGACTTTCATTTTTGACGAGTTTTTTGAGTGTAACTGGCTATTTATGGTACCCAAAGCATTAGAGTGAGGGTTTTATTATGTAATGGGGTAGGATGGGCAACAAATGTTGTTGTGCGAGTAAGGGCTACACAAGTGTTGTTGACGTTCAGGAGAGAGATGGAAATGTGCAGGTTAGTGTGCGCTGATACAGGCAATGAAGTAATTTTAATTCGCATGTTTTTTTCAATATCTGATTTAACTTATAGTTCGGGCAACTTTTATGAATTTGCGTCCTGTGTGTTTGGCGTGCGTGTTGCCATTTTTGGTACCACAACGAAGTTCAAAATCAATTATTTCTCGTCCAATGTGAGACGGTCCGAAATCGTATCTTGGCAAAAAAAATGAAGAAAATTAGTAATCAGAGCAGTATAGTCAACCAGTGGCAAACATTGACGCATGTGCGACCCCTTCACAATCCCTTCCGTATGCTTTAAAATGGGAATTCGATTTACTCAACGCCTAGCGAATCTTTTGTGAAAGCCCCCGCCACCAATGCAAAAATATGAGATTGGAGAAAAACTGCAATTCCTAACCCTAACTGGAGAATTACTAGTTTTCTTAAATTCAGCGTTGGCGATTTTTTTGCGGTGACTTTCTACAAAATATCCCGCCTAACCAATCGGAAACTGCTCGAAAACCACGACCCAAAATGGCCTCGTTGCCAAAACAGACATTGGTAGTTGGTACCGGCGAAAGATTTACCACTAAATGCTCCTTAATATCTGCATGACTTACTTTCTATCCTATCAATAATTTAACTACCAGTAGTGCATAATACGATACATTTTCGATCGCCTATCTTGCACAATCGCGTTTCTCACTGTGTTGCGCGGAAAAAACACTGCTGTTCGGCGAGTTTCTTCGGAGCGTTCCGCGAGACAGGAATCGAAATTGCGACTTAATTGGTCGCCATGGCGATCTCAGTCCCTACTTTGGGTTCCGCATTTGTCTTTGCAAAACAGGCGGACAGGCCTTGCTCTCTAAACAGGCTGGAAGGAAGCCTGGAAAGCATGCGTTCATCGTTCAATATCGTTGACCGTCGGCCTAGTTATTTAATTGTCAAGTTAGAACAAATTTTATTACCATAAGTCCATAACACGATTTATTATTATCAATTTTACCTTCTAATTTCATGATGTTCCGAGAGGCGAGATAAAAAGCGTAGGTGTTCCGCGACAAAAAGTTCGAGAAACGCTGTTGTACAAGACTGAAGGCAAAAATTGACCACTTTGCGTTGTTTCGTTTCAGTCGAATTCATTAGTTGACTATGAAACGGCTGGACTGGTTCAAGACCTTGATTTATTTGCTGGAATTGATTTTGAAAGGAAAGCAACATTAGCTTCTGCAGAAGAGGTTGAACAAGAGGAAGAATCAAATGAAGGATTTGGGCTGCTGGGATTCACGGTGAGAAATCATTGACATTTGTACTTGAAAATATTTTTACATCTCGCCATTTCCCAGACAATGTTGTCTGAATAATTTCTAGTCTCGTTTCAATGAAAAAATTGTATTGTTGGGATTTGCGATAGAAAATTATTTTTAAATTTAGTAAACGATTTGAACTCAATTTTTTTAAGTTGTAGTCTCCTGACATCTCTTTTGCTAATTATATTCAGTTATATAGCATTTATTGTGCCGGTGGTTTTTTATCAGTATTCTTTTCACTCCTAATTCGGGGTGTAGTGCCTTCGACAAACTCTTGTTGAAAAAGAAGTTGCCGCGAAGCCGTACGTTATGGCACCATTATCCCATTGGATAAAATTATCGTTTGTGTTTATGTACCACATCAATGTCGCGAATCCTCGCTATAAAGCCTATTAGGAATCTGTAATCATATGTGGACCCCCAACTTACATGGTGTATTTTCTTAAGATTGTTTGGGGGCGGAGTCTCCACATTATCCAAAATTGAGATTGTTGGAATTGTGGTAGAAAACCACCTTTCATTTTGCCGGTTCCTGTACATGTTTTACTGAATAATTTTAAGTTTCGCTTAAACGGAGAAATCGAATCCTTAGAGTTTCCTGTAGGATATGTGAAACTTTGCTTTGTTGGGTTCTGTTCCACCTGGTTATTTGTCTGGCAATGAAATGCGTTTTTAATTTCTTCTGTGAAAATTGTCACAACGAAAAGTATGCAGCAATAAAAAAAAAAAGGCAAAATTGGCAAAAAATGACATGTGTTTAATGAGGACGATGATGATATTGGTATTAATTAATTTTTGCGCATCTCACTATTTTTTTTTATACAACCATGTATTTAATACAAACAGTTCGATCAAGCAAGAACACGGGTATCGCAAGAATATTTAGGCAAAGATTGTTGTATGTAATAACTTTATAATGTTATTCATTATGCCAGTGCTCTTCAACCGGGTATGCGGTATACCCAAGTGTATACCGGACCATAATTTAGGTATACAACTGATAAAGGGTATACGAAGGGTGTACAGCCCAAGTCAGGGAATCTAAATTCTGATATAATAAATTATAAAATATTCAAGCGGAGGCAACAATGCAAACGCGGTGCACATGAAATATAAAATGTCAGTTGCCGCAAAGAACCGACGTGAGCACATTGTTACATCACAAATACTAATAGATAGATAATGCGGTCACGTGTCAGGGTTGGTGATTTCGGCTGCCGTGCACTTCGTTTGATTTACGTTGAACATTATTCCCGTTAGCGCTCAGGCCGTCAGTCAAATTCATACCTGGCGGACACTAGCCTATTAGATTGCATGATGATGTTGCAGTACAATATGTGTTTAAAATTTAATGTTAATTCAAGCCTTGAATAAACAATGATATTTGTGAGATATACAAAGCTCTTGAAAAGTTGTAAAAGGTATACCACGATAAAAAAGGATGAAGAACACTGCATTATGCTAATGATTTTTCAATTAAATAATAAACAAGAGGGCTATGCTCATTTATGTGGTAAAAACTGAATATCCCATCATCAATTCCCCGAAAATCACATTTTGATGACGTCATATAACACAAAACGAATCCCATAGAGCTCATAAAAATATTTGAAATGAACAAAAGTAATAGTCTTCTAGCGAAAAACACAATCTGGAAATTTCAAAGAACTTGGTCCAGGTATTAAAAAGAAAAGCGGTCTTCAAATTAACGATAGGAAGAAGAATACCAAGAACAACAAAACATAATAACAAAACGATCTCAGGGCCACTCCGTTATCAAATACCCTCTCCCTGTGTATAATAAATATGTCAGGCAACGCGGAATCGGTAAGCCCGTTTAAAAATATTATCTGTGTGGTTTGAAAACGTCTAATGGACCTTTCCCCGACCTTTGACCCCCGGAAAATTCTTCCTATACTTTACCATTGCAAAATTTTCGGGGCTATTTTAAGAGTGCTTTTGCGAAATGGCAACAGTAAAATTGGGTATATGTTTCAAACCATCATTAGGATCCATCGCATATAACAATCTGTTTTTTAAAAGTACCGGTAAAGAATCTTAGCCTAGTCTATCACAGCTATTTCTACACTAATTTTTTATTACTGCAATGAAATGAAAACTCCTGGGAAGACAGAGTGATCATTGAATTATCTGATTTATATTTAAGTTTCCGAAACACAACAGAAAACTAACGAATATAGTCCAAAAACGCGAAAACGAGGTAATGTTTACGACCACGCTTGAAAATCTGTCTGAGTGAGAAAAGTGTCTGAGCGGATGCAAAAAGGGAGCATTGTTACGTCACTTTTTGCATCTTGCTGATTGGCCAATGTCACGAAGTAAACAAGGAAGTCGATGCTCGGGGAAAGGTCTATATAAGCGCCCAAAGACCGTTGCCAGAAAATAGCGTATACCTAAAATTCTGCTAGACGACAACCCGGGGGTTTCCCTATACATTTTAGTTTAATCCCGAGTCACGAGATAGGCTGACAAAGAATGTTCTAGGCGCTAGGATATGTCAACATTACGCCGAGCGCTTTGAAAGGCATTCTGGCAGCTGTGCAAGGTATGTCCTATGATATAGTCATATGATTAACATTTAATCAGGCAAATTATGATTATCGTACTCACAGTAGGGCGGGCCTATTTCATCGAGAAAAGCCGACATAATATAGTATGGCATTTTTAGCCTATTTGAGTGTCTTGTTCAATATTTTATTGTACGATATTGGCTAAAGTTTATGCGTATAGGCCATGTTTTGTCGGGAATACCACCTACCCTGAAAATAAGACCTGGTCTGAATTTTAAAATGTAATTTTAATATAAGCTCTGCCCTTAAAATAAGACCTGGTCAATAACGTGGAATATTTGCAGTTATTTTGAATAAAACGTGTTATTTATAAGTAAATGAATATCGGACCTCATATTTTGTAGATTCTAAAACCTCGTATATCTCTACTTTATAATTTTGTTTTTGATAAATAAAAAAGACACCCCCAAAAAAACGCCTTAGTGTTATTTTTCGGAGGAAAATTGAAATAAGACCATGTCTTATTTTCGGGGCAACACGGTGTCCTATCACCGTGAATTATTGGACTCGAATTGTACATATCAATCAATTTAGTGCAATTTTGTTGTGATGAAATAGCTTTTCTCCTCACCTAGTCAACCAACTGATTGCAAATTTTCAGCATTTGACAAGGATAACAATTGTCTCACTTGAACCCGATATTTTACTTAAAATTTTGATGTTTTACTTTTATTGATGGATAGCAAATATTTTGCATTCCGTTCGATTATCTCGATATTGCTCGTCCGCCGATCTTTTCAGCAAACTCGATTGGAACCCGATTTTTTTACCTAGAATTTTGATGCATTACTTTTATTGGTGGATAGCGATTATTTCACATTGCTCGATTATCTCGCAAATTATCATTACAGCAAATAGGATGCTCAGCGCAAGCTTTACCATGCGCACCCCTCGTGTCTTTATATATCGGAGAATTGTCCTCTTTTTTTTTTTGAAGATGATAAGATTTTCTCTGTGTCCCGTGAACCCCATATTTTACCCAAATTTTGATGTTTCACATTTTTTAAAAAGAAAATATTCCGTATTGCTCGAAATCTTGATATCGGTTGCCCGGCGATCTTTTCAGCAAATATGATGCTCAGCTCTGGCCTTACCGTGCGGATGCCGATGTGAGACTTTCGTTCCCATATATTTGAGCATTGCCACCTTGTAATTTTTGCTCGTAATAGCAGTTTTGCACGCCTTCGGCGCTTGTTGAATTACCTCCCACTAAGCAAATATTTCTCTCAAACGAAATGTTATATAAATAAATATTTCGCTAATGTTGGATAGCTCACGCGGTTCGAAAGGTCGCTTGTGTAGTTGTTCGTCAATGATTTGAAATTATTTGCAAACGAATAGAGCAATGCTTAAATAGATGAACACGAAGATCCCAAACCAGGTCTGTTGCGGTAGCTGAAAGCCGATTTTGCTAAATAGATTGGCGGACAACGATCAAAGGACGCATTTTTGAATGCCATGGGCGCCATTTTACGTAGAAACGCCACTGCCGATCAGTATCTACTGCCATCCCTGTAGAGATGTACTACCCTATCATAGCGACCCATGATATCGATAATATAGCTTTTAGGTTAAGTCAGTGGTTACATACTACCAGTACTTTTCCATTTTTGGTTGAGGGATAAAGATACTCCAATAATAAATACGCTGATGACAATTCAAATATATATCGATTATCGCTGTGTACGGCGAATCAGTATTCTTCTATCAGTATTCTTCCCACTTTCAGTTGAGGACTCGGGACCTTGCTTTGAGCAAACTAGCAACTCTTCTATCAGTACTCTTTTTATTTTTATTGGACGTTCAATGCTTTGCCTTAATGCAAACTTGCAATTTTTCTATCAGTACTCTTTCCACTTTTGGTTGGTAGCTTGGTACCTTGCTTTGAGCAAGCTTGCAACTCTTCTATTATTACTCAACGATTGTTTGCATAAAGCACCTCACGTAACTGTTGAGTGTTTGCATAAACCATCCAACGTAACCAACGAGTGTTTGCATAAAACACCTTACGTAACCATTGAGTGTTTGCATAAATAAACCATCCAACCAACGAGTGTTTGCATAAACCATCTTATGTAACCAACGAGTGTTTGCATGAACCATCTTATGTAACCAACGAGTGTTTGCATAAACCACCTTACTTAACCGTTGATTGTTTGCATAAACCATCCAACGTAACCAACGAGTGTTTGCATAAACCACCTTACGTAACCATTGAGTGTTTGCATAAACCATCCAATGTAACCAGCGAGTGTTTGCATAAACCATCTTATGTAACCAACGAGTGTTTGAATAAACCATTCTGTGTAACCAACGAGTGTTTGCATAAACCACCTTACGTAACCGTTGAGTGTTTGCATAAACAATCCGACGTAACCAACGAATGTTTGCATAAACCATCCAACGTAACCAACGAGTGTTTGCATAAACCACCTTACGTAACCATTGAGTGTTTGCATAAACCATCCAACGTAACCAGCGAGTGTTTGCATAAACCATCTTATGTAACCAACGAGTGTTTGAATAAACCATTCTGTGTAACCAACGAGTGTTTGCATAAACCACCTTACGTAACCGTTGAGTGTTTGCATAAACAATCCGACGTAACCAACGAGTGTTTGCATAAACCACCTTACGTAACCATTGAGTGTTTGCATAAACCATCCAACGTAACCAGCGAGTGTTTGCATAAACCACCTTACGTAACCGTTGAGTGTTTGCATAAACCATCCAACGTAACCAGCGAGTGTTTGCATAAATCATCTTATGTAACCAACGAGTGTTTGAATAAACTATCCAACGTAATCGACGAGTGCTTGCATAAACGACCCGGTACTCCTGAAGTATGTAAACCCAGATGGAGGACACCAGAACGTTTAGGCCATGATAATTTTATTCCAATTTTCCCTATTTTAGTTCTATTACGAGTTCGGGGACTGGCAAAGCGACCATCTTGGTTCACATACTTCGGTACCGACGATCCTACGTTACCGACAGTGTTTGCATGAACCATCTTGCGGCGACGAGAAGTCTAGCAATCTTGTCTACGAGAATAGGACAACCAAATTACGACTATAGTTTTATGGATATAAATATAAATTTCCGTTGGAAATAACGATGAAAATAACGTCATAATGACCCCAAATGTTACGTTTTGCTTTCATATTATTGTGTTAACGTCAGCTGTTGTAAATAACCTGTTTTTATTCATAGTTTTTCATATTGAGTTTTTGGCCTCCGGCCGTGTAACCAAGTCTATTATTCGTAAATGACCCACCTAGAGAAGTTACTGCCCACCCCTGCTCCAAGATCTACTGATCGTCGAGTTACTGTGACTTCATGTCTTTTTATAATCAACTTCTCTTTTGTTGCCCTCTTCAAAAAATCGACGAATGAGTTTATATTTATTTTTGAGTATTAATCTCTATTCTATATCTATTTCACCCAGTGTGAGATTTCGGTCATGGGATCAGGGGCATATCAAACTTTTTTGTTGCTTGGGGCGAGTTTCCGATAATGATGCCCCTTATTCCTAGCTTCAAAAATAATTTGGGAGATAAACAAATAATAGATGTTGGTATATGTGAGAAAGAATAAAGGTCAATTAGGAGTGAAATGATGTATTATTTAAATCAGGGGTGGCCAACCTATGGCGCATGCGCCAAACGTGGCGCATTGCATGATTAGAGGTGGCGCATTGCATCTTTAACCCTTTCATGCCAATATTGTTAATTGCACTTGGCTTCTCCACGCCAAGCCGTTTTTTTTGTGATTTACATGGTGACTTTTGATTGTACCTAAAGTCTATTCTCCTTACTCCACGTCGCCCACTTACTGTTTGTTGGAATTAGAAACAACAGGCGATTATCGACGTTAGCTTTTGGACGGACTTTATGACATTCATTTTAGACTTTTAGCAAAAATTAGTAAAATTTACTATTTTTTCCCTACTGAAGTAAAAAGTTCAGAACTTCTGGAAAAATAGAAAATCGTCATTTATCAGCTTGAAACATGGATTTTCCATTGCCCAGACTTCCCAAATATCTCCCAATAACCATTGAACAACCAGTTGAATTGCCCAAGCGTAAAAAATTTATTATAACTCAACCCACAACATGCTGAAAATGACCCCTAAATACCACCTTTTCCATCCAAACTTCAAATGACCGTTGTCAACAAAAGCGAAGCGTAAAATCGCTTGCTGTGACTAACCATAATGAAGATGCCAAGCAATATACAATTGGAACTAATTGACTTGAAAACTCATCCATCATTGAAAATTAAATTTGATGAGCTTTCTTCAGTCCCAAGTGCATCTGACATGATCAAGTTCTGGCAATCGTTACCCCGTGAAAATTTTCCAGAACTGAGAAAATTTGCCCAGGGTTTCACATGTCGTTTCGGAACAACATATAGATGTGAACAAACATTTTCTGCCATGAAACTAATTAAAAGCAAAGCGAGGTCAGGACTTACAGATTTAAATTTAAAGAATGCACTGCTCTTCTCAGTAACAAACTTAACTCCAAGAATAAAAAAAACTGGCGAAAGTAAAACAGCAGCAAAAGTCTCATAAAGGCGGTACTCAAATAAAATTGATCAGTTTTATTTATTATACTTCCTTGCTTAATTTCTACTCATGTGAAGTTGTAAATTGTAAAAACTATATATACGTGTGCATATATGTGTGTGTATTATAAATTTATATAATTTCAACAAGAAGCGGACATTAGGCATGGGAATACAAGAGATTTACGGCGCATCTGAAACATTATGTTTAAAACGTGGCGCATGGTATGTGAAAGGTTGGCCACCCCTGATTTAAATCATCAAACTGACCCCAATAACGTGCTGCCCGGGGCGGCTGACCTTATGACCCCACTCTGGAGACGCCCGGATTTAAAATCGACTCACGATGTTAACCTCTAACCGCGAACCATCGCGATTATTGCCTTACTACTATGAGATCAATTTTCTATAAACTTCGGTCAGATTTACATAAAACATATTTTTCTAACAAAATTTCTCATGTTTTGATGACATTTTTACCAAAAATACTTGGTATCGTCAAGTATACATAGATTAACGTATTTTGATACAGACGATGTTTTAAAATTTACATAATATAATTTGTCAATGCTTATACCAGAATAAAAACTAAGTTTATATATATCGCCCTGTAAACACCATAGTATTTTTTACGACGCTCCAGAAGTGTGTGTGCCAACATAGCGGTAACTAATTTTGTTCGCCCACTTTCCATCAAGTTGTATAAAAGGACGGAAGGAAGCTTCGTATAGAACTAAAATAAGGAAAATCGGAATGAAATTATGGCTCAACCTAACCTGGTACACAAAGTACGGGAGCACATTTTTTGCAGTGCAGACAAGCCCCTGCTTCGGATTTAAACTTTAGATTTTAACACGCGGCGTCAATCTAATTAAGTTTAATACTTTAACCGCGGCCATCGCGAGTATTGTCCTCTTTTTTTTATCATTGCCTGTTCTTATCTTTTTTAATCCCTTCTTTTCTCTCAGCCTGCATCAAAAATTCATCGCAAAAGTCGGATAATGATTGTCGATTCAACTGATCTGCCTGAACACAGCAAGCGATTGAAAGGAAACAAATGAGATGAGATTATTTTATTGATATATCTTGGAATTATAAAACTGGGAAATACACTGCATCGTAAAAGTTAATTCCGATATCTGACTTTTCTATGACGTGCAACGTTGTCCGCTACATAATATGTAGTGCAGTGGTTCTCATTCCTAAACTTCAAGCCTTTATAGAGTTTGTCAAGTCTCGCGCCCACCTCAAAAATAATTAACTAACTAACAAGAAGCTACAAATAACACATAGTAAGGCGAAAGTATTTTTTATTTAAAAAACACGTTGAAAATATGTTGATGGAACGTAAATTATTAGAGATTATTACTTGGAATAACCATTTATTAAATAAGCATGCTTGGGCTGAAACACCTGTATTCCATACCAATTGAGGAGTTCTGTGTATGCGTCTCCATTAAGTAAAGTTTAGAATTTTTCTGAAATCGTGAATCACGAAAACGAATTAGTATCAAAAGATATACCGAACTTATCAAGCAAACTTATATCGTTTGCTTCTTATCAGCTGTTCGTGTGCTCACTATCAATAACGAAGCAGAGAAACTTAGAAATAAGAAAAATGAGAAAAGTTATCCGCACTCCTTTTGGATATATTTTGTGAATATACCTTATTATGAATAAAGTTGTAACAACCGCATTCTATCAAAGGGCGGCAAAATGCCTTGGCACACCCTTCGATTAAACTAAAATGACTTGCAGGGAGATCGCGAGCTTGTCAGCAGAGCTATATAAGTAGGTATATAACTACAACATGTTGCTAACTGGTGGGTTCGCGCAAATCTGTTCTTGTCATGCCGTGAGAATCAGTTAGCCCGCTCTTGTTTTAGACGTTAGACGACCGCAGCTGGCGGCTAGCGTCATATTTGGCGTTTCCATTGTTTTGTATTGAATTTATGCAAAGCGTGTCAGGTCAATGTAGCTTAGGCTAGTGGTCTTCAAACTTTTCATGACGCGACCCCATTTCAAAAAATTATGACGTATGATGAGCATTGGCGCCCCCAAAGTATATTTATTGAAATGAAAAAAATAAAACCAATAAAAACTGATCACACTTTTAACCGATTGCTTCTCTTCGCAGAGCTTTTGAGATTGTGGCGTAATGTAGCTTAAGCTTCTTATCGATAGAACTTTTTGACAAACAGCGCATTTCGTTTAGCACTTTATTTCGGTTAAACCATGCTTTAAAAAAGGATTGATTACATGACCTATTCTTCTGTTTATCAGCCATTTGTGAAACTTAGCAAACAATAAAGCAAAAGCAACGATCATAGTCCATTACAGTGAAAACACAGCAACTGTTTACTTTAAAATTTGAATTATTGTCGTTACACAATAGCCTTATTATAGTTTCTCGAGTTTCTGGTTAGCTTAAAAGTACTAACGGCATTCCTTTGTTGCTTTTATGCTATTTAGCTGTATAATTAAAGTGAATATTTCATGACATAACTGTAATACATGCTACAGTATATTCCATTTTTTTGTCATAGACTTAGAGTTATTAAAAATTTAGTAAATTGGCTAGATATATTGCCTCGGTATCTCGATTTTGGGAAAAATTACGCAAAAACTGCTATTCCGTTTGTTAATATTTGAAACTCCTCTCAAATAGTCAGCAAAATCGAAAGGGCCGTAGAAAAACATCCCGAAATCGGTCAGAATGAAGCAATATAAGTTTTACCAATGCATATCAGCATTTGCAGGGGTGGCCCAAAAAAGTAGAACACGGATCATTTGAGAAATATTTTAAAATTACCGGTATTCGATTGTTACTTTTATACTATTTAGCTGTATAATTAGAGTGAGTACTTCGAAATACTGTTACAAGCCATACAAGCAAAGTAAGGTAATGCCGTAAAATTGTATGTAAGAATATGAGAATCGTACGTTTACTGAATAGCGCACGACCTAAACTAGGCTAGTCAGTTACTCGTATTCATTTTTAACCCTGTACTGCGTAATGGCGGTTTAGAATGCTAGTGTACAATTTCATCAGTGTTTAGCTTTTACAGTGTGCCGCTATTTGACTTTGTATGATTGCGCAAGTTAGTGTAGTATGTTGTAATTTCTGAGTTAGTTTTATTTCGTATTACGACATTATTGGTAATATTAGGTTGAAGTAGACGTATCTTGCCATTCATCCAAATCACAAGTCAAGTTTTAGCTGTTAGGTAGGATTGTAAAGATAGTTTTATTTTGTAGCTGCCTTATAATCAGACCTGTATTCCAATAAACCTCTACTGAGGAGGCCTTTCTAATGGTGATCATATCCATACCTATTCCAAACCCATTTTCTAGATGGCAACCCAGTAGCTCTCTACGGAGTATACATTCTAGCGCGAAAGCGGTAATAGCAGAGTGTATCTGATATTTATACCCTAAATGTATCTACTAGAGTAGCGGTTCCCAAAATTTTTGTACGTGCGGCGCCGAATTATCTGGGAATAAACTCACGGCGCACTTACACGAAACAAATTAAAGACTTTCTGAAGTATGCGCACCAAGATGGCGCACAACCTGAACTCAGGTTGTGTACCAGGTTAGGGTTCAGGTTATGCGACATCTTGGTGCGCATACTTCAGGAGTACCCAAATAAATGCTTTTTATGAAACCGAATTTTGTGATTAGTAATATGTACCTCGTACCTTTTAAAGTTTGAATTCCACATGACTTTGGTGCATTCAAAATCATCGAAACTCATGACTTGCCTTGCGCACCAACGACAGGGAAAATCTCATGGCGTTTTGCCATTATACGAGGTGACTTTCATTCTCTCGCTTTATCTGTCTGTCCCTAAAGTGTTCTGTATTCACGCCTCCATACAAGAGATTTAAAAAACCATTAGCAGAAATGGGAAATACTATTACTTTCTGTCTCACAAAATTTCTTTGTAAACTTGTTGGCATCATATTGCATTCTGAGGAAATTACGGTAGTTGCTGTTTCAGCAAAACTGTAGTAAGCGCTTTGGCCTGACATATTGTCGGTACTCGGCATCATATTTCATACACGCATGCATCCTGTTAAACGGAGGTAAATAAAAGTAAAAAAAACGTAAATAAAAACTAGAGCACCGGTTTCCAAAATTTTTGTACGTGCGGCGCCGAATTATCTGGGAATAAACTCACGGCGCACTTAAACGGAAAAAATGCTGGTTTTAAATAAAACTCAATTTTTTTGCGTTACTAAGTGATTCAAGAGTCTTGCTGCACACTAACACAAAATATGTGTACTTTTAAAGTTTGTAAACATGTAGGCCCAAGGAATAATAGCAGAAGGCCAATTCTTCTTCTTCTTCGTCTCTGCCTGATTTTAATTTGAAATACTAAAAAATCACTCGTGTTCGCTAAAAACTCGGTTTAGCAGATACATAAATTGCAGAAAGAAGTGTAATCTCTTTTGTTACCTGACAATATTCAATCATATTTTTAGTTAATGTTTAACACAATTCTGTTAATTTTCGCGGCGTACTTAGCAATTCGACGCGGCGCACGAGTGAAGACCGCTGTACGAGAGAGCAAAAACCGTAATGATTGAAGTTTATACAATAATTGTAATAATTGTTTCGCGCATTATCGTACTGCTTACAAGCGTAAAATTGGGGTTCAGCGTGTATTTTTCTCTTATATTCAGTGGCGCGAGGTGACTTTCATTCTCTCGTTTTATACGAAACTAAATTATTCTGCATATGCGCCTTCACATGAGAGATTTAGAAATCCATGCGCAGAAATTTTTTTATGTGTTCATTTTTTATTTTTTGGTTACCATATAGTTAATCTAAAGCTCTCTCTTTTTTCTAATTTTATTAATGCTTATGTTTGTGTGTGTGTGAGTGTGAATGACTTGATTTAGTAGTTTTAGGTGAGTGAACACGTACCACTTCCATCTTATATTCTGTACGTTTTAAACCTTATCCAAGGTTTTGTTTACTCTCCTGATTTCATAATCAGTTTTTATTTATTTGTTTTTTCAACCGTTTTATCGCCCTTCTGCTGATTATGGAATCGAAATAAACTTATCTTATCTAAATGGGAAATACTATTACTTCCTGCCTCATTAAAACTCTTTGGCATATTATTGACATCATATTGCATTCTGAGGAAATTACTATTAAGTCCTATTTTAGCAGAACTGTAAGCACTTTGGCCTGTCATATTGTCGACACTCTGCATCATATTTCATGCACGCATCCATCCTATTAGACCAACGGTGCACAACCTGCGGCCGTCGTGAAAAAATAATGCGGCCGTCCACATACAAAATCCTTTAAAAAATAAAAGTTCAAAATATAGGATTTGGCGGCTATGCTGGAGTTTATTGAAACGAAACAGGGGCACTGCCAAAAAAGTCAGATGACACGATGCGTCACAATCTGGATGATGTATTTGCTGTAGGGGATTTCACTTCACGGTTCAGATTGATCATGCGTTTCGGCAACCAACATGCAAGACTAAGGGAGTCATTAAATTGCTACAATGCTTTGTAAACTTTTTTAGAATAAATTCATGAAAATATTAGACATTTTATTATACTTTTGGGGACAAGAAATGGGGGCGACCGCCCTTCCCCTCCCCGACTTTCGATTTTTTTCAAAATTGTGCAACCATTATGCAACTTGCTGCAATATATCTGCTCAAGAAAATGTCCACCAATAAGAAAAATCCGTATAAAATGCGAATATTATACTTCCAAGTAGTCCTACATACTTCATAATTGGGCAGACTGCACCTCGCATGGGCCAAATACGCGGTTATGACGTCATAAAAGCAAAAAATCCACGCGCATTCGGCGCGCTCATGGGCCCCCTGGAGGCCGTATTGAATACAAATAAATGCAATGTGGCCGCCAATAGCAAAAAGTTTGTGCACCCCAGTATTAGACGGAGGGTTGCAGTTCAGTCAAGTATATATTTTTCCAGGCAGTGAAAATCAATCGTTCACAAATTACAAATGATAACCGCACAGTTTATGTAAGGAACCGAATTGCTCCGCGTGGAGGGGTTTTATTATTACCGAGAAGAAAATCCTATTTTTTGGTGTAGTATTAGACTATTAGTATTACTGTTTACTTATTTAGTTTAATTTAGAATCTACTCAAACTGCGCAAATGCCAGAGTTTGAGCTGCGCGCATGACAAGCTAACGTTCCTTAAATAGGGCATGATTACCACCAGGTAAATTCATATCGATGATAAATAAAGCACAACCGTTATAAAGCAACGGTTGAAAAGCACAACACACAATGAAGCAGAACGCACAATAACAACACGCAATAAAGCACATTTAACCTCCCATTAAAGATAATATATAAAGCAAATACAATCAACCTGAGTTATCAACATGAGTTTACCTGGAGGCAATCATGCATTGTTCCATTACAGATTTGAAAACAAACGGGTTTTATGCATGCTAATGTAGGAATAAAGGGTTAAAAATAGGCAATGGGGGAATATATGGGGTAGGGTTGAAAACCAATGAGATTTACAATAAGAAATTATTATTCGGGTAACAAGTTTATATTTCGCGGCGTATTCGAAATTATCTAACACTGTCTGTTCGTCATTCACTGGCCTGCGGCGTTAATAAAACTATAGGTCTCATTCGGCAGAAGCCTCGGCGCAAGAAGCCGCAAAAATGTCTATTTTTTATTAACAACAATGTTATTGTTGATTAGTTATATATATATATATTATTAAGGTTAATATTTCGCGGCGTATTTAAAATTACCTACATGATTTATTAATAAAACTATAAGTCGCATTTGGCTGTTAATTGGCGTCCGGGCAGATTAACAACAGCGAGAGTGTAATAATATCTACTAGACTGGCGGTCTGTTGTGTGAGTCCCAGAAGAGTACTTTTATTTTTTGTAACGTTAGGCGCACATTCAGCCGGACTTTATATGAAAAGGACACTCGATTGCCTGATTTTAAACATTCTGTGACAACAATGCAAGTTTACAGGGAATAATACAGCCGCAATGCAGATTTATTGTTAGCTTGCACTTGGATTTACTTTTTGCGTGACCTATACATCGTTTTTACGGCTTTCATTCCGAACACGCGACTATTTGCGAAAAGCACCAAGAATTTGACTCTGCTGCAGTGGAATTTGACTCTGCTGCAGTTGTGAAGCTTGGTTTGTTCAGCAAGTTAAGTAAAAAGTATTTTTTGTGCGCGACCGGTGCGAATAAGATTGCCCTCAATCGTCTCGGATTCCTTCATAAACTAGATGCCTATTGCACCAACATCTATTATAAATACATGTCGTTATCATTATTATTATTATTATTCAATGGTACTGATAACTGGCTTAGTTTTGTGCACCATGACTATGATATAACGCTGGGTGTTCAAATGCTTCAACTCGTTACGAGGACGTATTCTATAACAAAAGATATAATTTAATCGCTTAATAACTTTATTTCCCTAGCGCAGAGATTTTTCTCGCTGTCCGTCACGCAAATTGAATTGTAAAGAAGAGCGCTGAGCAATGATCAAATAATTAGGTTAAATATCAGGTTACGATTCAGACAGCTTTAATTTACGAGTCTTGCGTATAGGATAAAACTCGCAGAGTAGTGTGAGAGTAGAGTAGTGTGAGTTATACCTGAAAATAGCTCAGACCTGTAGACGTACGTTTCAGTGTTAAACACATTGGATTTAACTCTCCAGTCAATACTTATCCCGCTTAGGCTTAAGACTTTGTTTTAGGCCAGCGTTTCTTGAACTTTTTTTTGTCGCGGAACGCTTTTTGGTCGCCTCACGAAACACCGAGAAATGAGGATGATAAAAAAAATTATGTTTTAGATTTACTTTTCCCGTCAACTTGACCTTGTTTTTAAGGCTTGGCAGACTCGCCTGACAAATTCTGTATTATTGACTTTTTAATATTTATTTTATCACAGTTTGTCCGTTAGTAAGATATATATCCATGCTTTATGCCCCGAAATTTCTTTTTTATGATACATGTAAATTTTATGATAGCGTATTTGCTTTTCATTTTTCACGCATAGCAATATGGATTGTAAACGCGATGAAATGTTCGTTGTAAATATCGCGTGTTGTAAGCCGGAAATCATTATGTGGCATGGTAATGGATATATGATCCCCATCACCATTTATATGGCTTCCATTGTAGAGGGCTGTCAGCTGGTTTGATTTTTAGGTTAGTCACGCAAGATCTGCACTCAATACATCTTTGTCAAGACTTTCGGCCGATCGTTATAGCATGGAAAATCCCTTGAATTTTTGTGTCAAAAATGTAGAGTTAAATTCGTTCAAGCGCGTGTTGTTTTCACGTTCCGAGGTGTCCGTCAAATGTTTCTTTTGTCGATTATTACTAAATTCTTTCAGGGTGTTACTATGGTGTGTCTACCGTTACATGTGCGTGTCCACCATACACTCAGAAGTGTGTGTAACCAATATGGAGGTAACTAATCTTGTTCGCCTACTTTTACATCAAGTTGTGTGAAGGAACTGAAACCTATGGACAGGGGGTATATTCATTTGGCTAACACAGACAGTCCCCGAACTAGTAATAGAACTAAAATAAGGAAAATCGGAATAAAATTATGGCCTAACCCTAACCTGGTACACATAGTGCAGAAGTACCGACAACTTCATGGCAAGAAACCTCACGCTGTAGTAGTACCACTTACTGTTTTGAATGTGTTTATGTTAGTAGTTGTCGTTACTTCGAGTCGGAGAGGACAGGTAGATATGATGTTGTACGATCACTCGAACACTTGAGCGAGAGAAAATATGTCATCGAAAATAATCATATAGAAAATGATTTGGAACAACGACCTTGTTTCAGGGAAATAGTACTAGTAAAAAAAATGGCGGAGATAAATAAAGCACGATCATTATCGTATAATAGATAATGTGCTTTCCATATCACGCCCTGGTGAAGATTTTCCGAATAGAAATTCGAAACGCCGGCAAATTACATCGTTTTGCTATGTACAGGTTGTGCGTCATTTTTCTTCGACATGAATATACCTGGTGGAAATCATGCGCTCCTGGTAACAATGGGTTGTGAAAAGCACAGTATCTATCCTTATGTTTGAGGGAATGTATCAAAAAGTTAGCAACCACTCTGGTAGTGAATCTGTATGCACCGACTTGTAAGCAAGAATCAAAACGACTATTTGGTGTTTTTTTAATACAAAGCATTGTAGTTGAACACCCTAGGCCAGCTCGAATGGCTGTATCGTTACAGTATCAGATTTGCATGGATACGTTGCCAGCTGATATTTACTTCCTTCCGTATCATCATATTGTTTTAAGTGCCAATGTAGAATGCGTGGTAGTATTTCTTTATGACTCCGCGCGTGTCGAGACTGCGCTTCCTAACTGTATGCTTCCAAGTCTCTAAAACGGCAACGGTAAAACAATATAAAGATAGCGATAATACAGCAGAATAACTTAACTCAGTTTGAGGCAGAAGCTTGCTGTTGCAGTTCAGATGCGCGACACGAGAGATCCTCAAGTCGAGTGTCAATCTAGAAAAAAAAAATCGAAACGTCACCAACGGTTGACGCTACCCGGATCTAGGTGGCGCTATAGGAAGATATCGGGCAAGGAAAGGGGGACCCGGGGCGCCCTGTGTCACGTAATTCTTGCTGTACGAAACCAAAGTGGGAACTCTCACTACTCACTAGTAGTAAGGGAAACTCGTCTCTGAGCAAAGTTGGCAAATATCCATTGACCCCTGTTTTTTTGGAGTATTCATCAAATTCAACTTCTTACTTACAGAATATTAAATCTAAATGTACTTTATAGGATTAAGTAGTTGTTCGGGTAAGTAGTTAGTAGTTGATGCTCGCTATCATATACATTTGTATTCCTCTCAATGATGGCGGGTACATTTTCTGGGAATGAAGGAACTCCTTGGGCCGATCCCGAAGAAAAAAACGTTTTAGAAAATTTAAAAAGATTACATCCAAATCGGAATGACAGGACTATAATAGAAAAAGTATACGGACAATTACTGGATATAAAATCGGGGACGAACAGTGTGCTGGACGAGATTTATGATGGATTTATCTATTGCTGGATTATAATAGAAAGTGCGTTCAGAGCTTCGGACAAATATAAATTCCGCGTGAAGATAATATGGACGGGTCGGGAAACTAAACAGGAAGTTCAAAGGTTATATGAAATTCCCGCTCAATATCAGAATCTTATTATTAACGGACGAGCCGTCTCAGATGAACAGACCCTCGAAGCGTTTGATTTTCAACCGACGGGGCAAATCGTTTATGTCTTTCTCACCAAGAAGAAAATAAATTATGCGGAATCGAATATCAGAATAAGTGATGTTATATCCCCGAGAGAGAATGTTGATATGGCGGATGGAGCCGTTGGTAAGTGATTCTTATTTATTGTGCCGTATTTCTTTATTTTTGCACTGAAAAGTCTCCATACCTGACATGAGCAAACTGCGGCCCGCTGGCAAAAACCGGCTCGTTGGGTAATTCAAGCTGACCCACCTGATACTGCCATAACCAAACTAAAACCTAATTTCGATGTTTTCGCTAAAAAGTATCTCATGGAATTTGTTGAGATTGCGATTTTGGCGGGAGGCTTATTATTTTCCACTTTTGCTTTTCTAACACTGTAAATATTGTTCCTAAAATGTAACTTTTTATGTCGCAATCACATGAGCCGCAAGGCTAGGCCGGTTCTGACCATGGGCCAAATGTTTTTCCCACCCCTGTACTAGACGAGCTGCCACAAATATGCAGATATACATGTCTTTATCAACACTCTGAACAAGGATCAAGACAAGCAACATACTTATTTTAAATTATTATGTGAGGAGGTGACATGACTAAGACTCTTGGCAAGGTAGAGGTATACTCAAACAAAGGCCATATACAAGAAGTCACGGCTATCTATAGCTAGAAACTTGTTTGTGGAGTCTCTGCTGTTTTTCTGTATGAAACTCTGTGAATTCATTACATTCGGAGTAAACTGTTCGGCAATATGGCGCATCGTGCTGTAAGCGTTAGTAAACACGCTCGTCACTGTACCTCTGATTACACTGTGTGGGTTCACAGGTTCGAATCCTATGCGGGCATTGCGGGAATGGTTATGTGTAACAGGATTGCTGTACTCCTCGTCGCCGTATGGTAGTTCACGTAATCCTAAACTGACTGATTAACAAGTTCTTTGGATCTGAGATGCGTAACGGCGCCAATATCGTTACCTCCAATTTTAAATAAAACTATTATAAATGATTCCCAAATTCAAGAATTCATTATTTCGAGTATATCGAATTTAGACTGTATTAGGAATGTTTTTATCAAATATTTATATCCACTCACTTTTCCAATTACAATCCCAGGCGGCAATCCTAGAGAAACAGTTCCAGCGAGAGTATATGACCCCATGGATGCAGATACTGACGGTAGCAGTGATAATACTGCGGACACACCTTCTACCAGCTCTTCAGGATCAAGCAAACGACGAGGAGGGAAAAAACGAAGCCAGAGAAATAGAAGGCGCTGAATAAATTCTATTCGCCAGTGAGACGCTGGTTGTTCTAAATTGAAGGAAACAAAAAAAATAAATGTGTTTGCGATCAGTAGCAGAAGCGTTAATAATATAGACTTATAATTGAAACTTCGATTGAGATTCACAATCTCCTTGTATTCACTGAAGGGGAGAGGAAAGTCGATGAAACAAAATGGAAGAAATGATGAGTTTGTGATTAGTAGGAAGCAGAAAAAAATTAAAATAATAATCGAATTTGATTGAATATTATGGTTTTTATTACATTTCTCCACGAGCAACTTCCCCTCTAAGCTGGCCGAGAATTCCCGCGCAGTACTTTCATTCTGCCGCGCACTGCATAAGTAATAAAATGTTGTCTTCTTTTCTTTTCCGCGCAGACCTTTTTTTTGGAGCTCACATGGCCTTCTATTCCGCGCAACTAAGCAAGCTCTTAGAGGGAACGTTGTCCACGATTAGAGGAAAGCCGTTGAGGCAAAATTGCTTTTCTGTCTGACCACTTCAACCACTTATTGGGGATGCATATAGCTGTGTGCTATGGATTCAAAAAAGATACGAAAATATCGATTAACGTCTGAATTGAACTAATAACTGAAATTTTGACTGGTATTTACGGTTTCCTCATATTTACCCAAGAGAGAGACGGAATCCTATAAGACGGCTTGATCACATGACGTGCCAATGTCTTCCTCAGTTCATGTAAATTGTATACGTATATAATTAACCAATGTACTTATCCCAATGATTGAGTTGTGTGTTTCGTTGCATATTTACTTTTAATTTAATTTTTTCATAGCCACGCATAAGAACAAAAAAATTTTGTATGAGTAACTGTGAACTTTATCGGGCGCTCCAGAAGTGTGTGTAACAATATGGAGGTAACTAATTTTGTTCGCATACTTTAAATCAAATTCTGTAAAGGGACTGAAGTCTATGGGCACGGGAATATTCAGTTGGCTAACACAGACAGTCCCCGAACTCGTAATAGAACTAGAGTAAGGTAAATCGGAATAAAAGTATGCCCTAACCTTAATCCGGTACGCACACCTCGGGAGTACCCTTTATCGAGCTCTAAGAGGATAATATGCTTTTAATTTTTACTTAATTGTTGTTGCTACTGTAAAAATAAAAAACACATTTCTGCACTACTGCACCAATTTAGCAATTTTCCGTATTCAAGGTTTGGGTTCTGGTGGAGTATATTACCTATTATAGTATATTACATGGCTTACGTGCTTTATAGCCCTCTTGGTCGGTTATTCAACGATATGTGTTGCCATGGTTACTCCAGCCTGTCGTGTCTGGAGTCGTCTTCTCCCGTTAACTAGAATGACACCGGGATATCGGGTCGCTTAGATGCGTATCAAAGTCAGACTTTTGTTAGTATTTTATGTTTGACTTATTTTTCAGTATGATTTAATGTCAGACTAACTCCCTCATAAGTGGCGCTGCATGTGGTGCCCGGAGTCGCTTCCTTAACTAGAGTGACACCGGGATATCGGGTCGATTAAATGTGTCTTAAAGTCCAGCTGTTGTTAGTATCTTATGTTTGACTTCGTTTTCAGTATGATTCAACGTTAGACTCACTCCCTCATAAGCGACGCTGTATGATAACCATCACTGGTTTACCGCATCTTCCTTTACACTGAAATGCAATTTTTTATCTTTATTAAATATGTTTGTCCGATGTGTACTTTCGATTTGTGATTAAATAAACTAATGACTGACTGACCGCTATGCGTTCTAAAAAACTTTCATTTTCTCCGAAACGGTAATGCTTCATTTTCTTCCTATAAATTAGTTTATCTTGGAATTTTATGCTTAGATCAACACTTTACATCAGGGGTGGCAAGGTTTTTGGACAAGGGGCCAAAACTTTCGCCCACTTAGAATGGCGGGCCATGTAAGTGTGACGTAAAAAGTAAAATTTTATGAACAATATTTACATTGTTACAAAAGCAAAGGCGGAAAACAATAAGCCTCGTGCCAAAACTTATTTAATCGCAAACTAATTCCTTGAGCTATTTTTAGCAAAATTTTCAAAATTTGGTTTCAGTTTGGTTGTGGCACCATCGGCGGGTCAAATTTAATTACCCGACGAGCCGTATTTGGCCCGCGGGCTGTATTTTTCTCATGTCAGCTTAGAAAAATATTATCTTTTCGTTCGCTATTAATTAACCGCTTTTGTTACGCACAGGTCGACTGAGGTTGTAACACGTTTATACCACGCTTAAACCACTGTGCCAGCTTGTTCACCTTTCTCTGCTCGTGAGAATATCTTCTAGAAGTGCTGTTGTTCGTTCCATATACCCCTTATCTAATGAACTGTACGTGTGCGCTATATTTTGTCTAAAGCCGGCAAATTCCACTTACTTTTGAGCCCCGAACAAGGCTCGACATAAGCTGACACATAGACTTGAACATACTGAATACCGCTTCGAAATACATAAAAACCATACCGCTGTCAAAGTGGTCTTACATCAGCTGCCACGCAACGCAACTGTTATGCCGGCGCCCGACTAGTACCGCGCGCTGAGAGAGATCCGTCTTCCACCGCGCGTTAGTTTTAAATATCCCAGTTAGCCTAGCCTAGGCTACTTTGATACCAGGGGAATCCCCTATAATTGCTCGTCGGGCATTTATTCATGCGAGACCTATGTACGCGTTGGCGTTATAAAGTGGAACGAAATTAAATATAGAATTGGGTGTGTTCAGTCGTTGTGTGTAGAAAATGAGAAGTCTATGAATCATAAAACCGAAACAATAACGTATCTTCAGTTTCTGGGGAATACTCTACAACGGCCTGCCGGGCATTTAGCATACGAGACTTTTGTACGTGTGGCGTAATATTGTAATAGTACTAAATGTAATATCGGAATAATACTAGAAAATATTGAACAGATTGCGCCATAGCCATTTTCTCAGTCTTTGTGTATGTGGAACAGGAAGTCATTTGAAGAGAACTATCGTGAATAGCAGCGGGGTAAACTCGTTGGCGGTATTCGCATGTTTCGTGAACAGCTGCGCTGAACAATGGAGAAACATTGACTGGCAGAAACAATGTAGAAATATAGTAAAGTGAGAATTTCCAGTTACGAGTTTTCAGAGTTCATGTCTTGGTATGTCAGATAGTAGTGAATTTTAAAAGGTTGTATTTTCAAAACATAGCTAGGTGTGACTTTTGAAGATGAATTTTCGTGTTTTTAAAGAGTATATATATATATTATATTATGTGCGCTAAATAAGATATTCGTAGTGTCTTTCTTATATTCACAACTAGATGATTTTTAGGTGATAAATTTTCAGTTTCACATGAGGCCCACGGGTCTAGGTTCTTACCATTTTAATATGCTCTTATACAACAGGCTGACGAAGTAAAATTACTAAAATTGTGACATGCTTGAAAGGTAATATAATGTAGAAAATAAATTCATTTATTTTAAAGAATATTAATTTTCGTTTTTTTCCTCAAATCTACTGGACTCCCCGTAATACCGTGTTTCCCCGAGAATGCAATCCTTTAAAACGGGTAGGAAAGATTTCTTACTATCGACTGAGTCAAAAAAAAAATTTGCGTTTTTGACTAGGTCTTATTTTAAGGAGAGGCTTATATTAAAATCATTTTTAAAATCCAGGCTAAGTCCAATATATTCGGGGAAACACGGTGGTCTCCAAATCACGAGGGGTCAGTTAAAATTCAGCACAGTAATTTTTTGAGTAATGTTGATTTTATAGAATCGATTTTTTTTTTGAATTTGGTGCGAGAGTCACGGGTACTGATTTGATAGGCTTCGAATGAGAAGTACTTGAGTCATATGAAGGAAATCGTTAAAAAATTTATTTAAATTTAAAAATTCACTCACAATTTTTCATTCCTAGGCTTCATAATGTATCTTATGCTAGTTTGCAGTGAAAACGCGACCTTTAGTAAAGCAATAAATGGCAACATGGGCACTGGACACCGTCAGGAGAGATCAAATTTCAGAAGAAATTTTGATTTTAGACCCGGAAAAAGTCGACAGAAATGTAACGAAAATGTTGTTAAAGGCTTTAATTCAAGCAAAAAACGAGAGAATTGACATTACAGATACGCCTCACGGATTTATTGGATGTAAAATAATTGTACAAAGCGTTTTTAATGAATCAAAACCAGTAACGTTCAGAATCAAACTCAGCTGGACTGGTCTGGACGTGAAAGAAGAGATTTCCCGGCTTTATAAAATCCCGACAAAATACCAAGTCTTAATTATCAACGGAATAAATATCTCAGATTCTGAAACTCTACAAAGTTGTGATTTTCACCCCAAAAACCAAACAATTTATACATTTTTGATGAAAAAGAAGATAGACTACAAAAATTCGGATATACGTATTTGTGACGCAATAGCACCGGATGATGATCAATTATCACCTCATAATTCCGATGAAGACATCTTGCAAATATCTGACGAACGGAAGATGACTTCTAAAGGCGATAGCGGTTACGTTAGCGGGATTCTTCCCCCACTGCCTACAAGCTCTAAGGTGAAGTCAAAAAAGAGAAACAGGCGCAGAAAACGTAGAAAGTAAACTAAGCCATCTTATCGGCTTTCCTGTCTCAAGATTTGAATGAAAAACCCTAGTTATCGAAAAGCTCAAACAAAAACAATTCCGAAACCTGACTATACTTCTGACCCATGGAATTAGCCAATTGTCCAATTTCACCAGAACTGAGGACTTTAAAAAGTCCAAAACTTATTCGGACCCATTTTGACTTGGCCTCGAGACTCAAGTTTGAGACACTATGAAGAACGTTTTTATCGGCTTTCCTATCTCCAAGGAATCTACACTCCACTTTAAGAAATAGCAAAACTTATTATGATTTGGACTCAGAACTTATACCTCGCCCCAAATACCAGAAAACTGACGGACTCCGACGCCTTGTTAAGAAAACTATCTCCGCGATCCTGTTTCGCCCTGAACTATTTCAATTTCTACTATTGCCAAATGCCATATTTTCGGAATAACTGTATTATTACTGTGTTTTATTGTATGGTTTATTGAGGAAAATTTACCAACTTTTCATTTTATTTCTGTCACGTCTTCTGTTCTGTATAATTTCTAAGTCTACTAAACTGTAACTAATGCCCCATTCTGTGCTATAGCCATGCGACAATTACCTGTATTTGAAATGCTTATGCGACTTATTTTCTATATCTGTAATATCAATAAACTTAAGACATTTCAACAGTGTATTTTATGTTGACTCAGATCAGGGGTGACGAACCCATATGCTGCCGCGGGCCACTTTATCAGTCACCGCTGAGTGAGCGGGCCGCACAATTTTTAGTCGTACTACCGTATGATACCTGTTGTTTTTCATCTACAAAACGAACAACGGCATCCATACAGCTGATGTAATTCAATTATATAATGCAATATAAACGCTCGGCTCGGATGTTCGAGATCCGAATTTCCTTTCGAATACCACAGCATTTTTAACACGAAAGTTTAGAGCCCACTACCTGCGTAATGCAAAATCAATTTTTAATGTACTAATTGAAATAAATTGTAGTCAAGAAAGATCAAATTTCGGAAGAAATTTTGAGTTTAGACCCGGAAAAACCCGACAGAAATGTCACGAAAATATTGTTACATGCATTTATTCAAGCAAAAAACGAAAGGATTGATATTACAGATATTATTAGATTAATAATTGATATTACGCCTAACGGATTTATTGAATGTAAATTAGTTGTACAAAGCGTTTTTTGTGAATCAAAAACAGTAACGTTTAGAGTCAAACTCAGCTGGACTGGTTTGGACGTGAAAGAAGAAATTTTCCGGCTCTATAAAATCCCAGCAAAATACCAAGTAGTTATTATCAACGGAATGACTATTTCTGATTCTGAAACTTTAGAAAATTGTGACTTTCATCCCAAAAATCCAACAATTCATACATATTTGTCAAAAAAGAAGATAGACTACAAAAATTCTGATATACGTATTTGTGATGCAATAGCACCGGATGATGATCAATTATCACCTCATAATTCCGATGAAGACACCTTGCAGCTATCGGACTTTCGATTCGAAACACAATTGTTGTAACTGGTGCAAAACGTCGCGGAAAATTTAAATATATTAGAAGGGGTCGCGAACTTAAAAGTTTGGGAAGCTCTGACTTGGATAAATAAGTAGCAGCAGTTTTGGACGGGGAGCTGGTTTGAAGCATCATGCCAGTACCGGCGGGACAGATATATATGATTGACTAGATGTTTCAGGTTAGGTGCTACGCAAAGGTTGCTGCACACGGCTGTTATCGATTATGATGAAATATAGGTTTGATCATTGAAAAAGAGAGCGATGCAAATTATATGGACACGAAGACCCAAAGTATTACGGGTATGCAATATATCACAGAAGACTACCGGTACAGCAATTTGCAACGCGATTGCGGAACCGCCACAGGGTGCGCATTTATTGATGACGTCATCGCACACAAAAGCGAAGCCCATGAAGCACAGAGTCACAAAATTATTTGGAATGAATAGCTGTCTAGCGAAAAATACAATCTTTCACCGCTAAAAATTTCAAATAGATTAGTCCAGTGGAGAAAAGCGATTTTTTCAAAACAACAAGAAGAAAAATACCAACAACAACATACGCGGACAACGATGCTCGGACTGTCCTGGCTTTTTATGGTCCTATATAGATGATCTATATTCTATTCTACATGATTCAGTTCAATTCAGAATCATTATGGCACTCCTACTTTTTTTGCCCATTCAGAAAATTATTAATCTTATACAAGAATGGGTGTCTCAAAAATTGCGTGTCCCATGGAAAATACAAATGTGTGCTGTCCCATATCATGGCCCGTTTCACGTGGGATTCCCATGGACAAGCCTTTTCTTAAACCTGGGACTGTCCCATCCCATTCCCATGGACAAACCTGGGATTATCCCCAAACCTGGGACTGTCCCATCCCATGGACAAACCTGGGATTATCCCCAAACCCGGGACTGTCCCATCCCATGAACAAACCTGGGATTTTCCCCAAACCTGGGACTGTCCCACCCCATTCCCATGGACAAACCTGGGATTTTCCCCAAACCAGGAAAAGATTTTTCGTAGCATTATGGCGTTTTTTGACAATTCGTATGCATGCAAATCTGTGTGTATTCGTAATTTCTATTTTTAAATAAAACATTAAAATTTGGTTACAGTTTCGTTGTGGCAGCATCAGGCGGGCCAGATTGAATTACCTGGCGGGCTGGATTTGTCCCGCGGGCCGTATTCTGCCCAGGTCTGCTCTAAATACATTTCGAGCTCCGCTTTAATTGGAGAGACCGAGTTACCGGTATCTTTTATGGTGAGTTTCACGCCTTAGGTGTTGAGACAGATTACAATTGGACGGGATTATTTAAGTCCGCGTCAGCGAGACGCTTCGACATTTATAAGTTATGTCGGATTTTTTGTACAAAACCCTCGCAAAAATCACCCGCGCAAATGCTAAAAATAAGAATATTACTTACATGAAATTGGCTGTCATTGCGAACACAGTGTATTTTACCTGCGACCGTAGCCCACTACCTCCTACATTGGCAATATAATCATTATAGAATTCCAGTCATCCGCAAAGCCAGAAAACTTATATTGGAACTGACTTTTGAAGAAGTGCTTAGTAACATGGACGTTAATGAAACTGTTATTGAATTTGTTTTATCTACAAGCATAAATATTTAAGAGTAATTACTTGTTATAATTTGTATAATTATTTATTTGTAAATATTGTATATGTTTATATATATAGGAATTTTTTTAATTCGAATTGATAAATGGCGTAAAGAACCGTGGAGGTTATAATCGCCATAAAACATATAACAACATAATTATCCGGTCAAGGTTGGAAAAGCAGATTGCGCTGGAAATACGATTTTTCAAATCATTGCTAACCTTAAATGAATAATTACTAATTTTCTATTTTAAAACGTGACGGGCGCGTTTTTTTGAATCTCATATTTTTTGCTTTAGTGACGACGGCTTTGTACAAAATATTTGTCGCCCAGTCAAGCATATTGTATAAAATACTTTTTGCTTGAATGACTCTGAAAAAAAAAAAAAGGCTTTGCGATCTTAGTTTTAGAACTTTATCTCGCTTGGGTTGGCAGGCCCGATTGCCATGCTCAATCTGGACATATAGACTGAACGTAAGCAGCAAATTAATACTGTCCCAAATTAAATGAAACCCATTCATTCGATTACCATTTAATACTAAAACAAAAGACGTTAAAATGTTAACATTTTCTGTGAGCTCATATAATATAAATTGAGCACGAAAAGTTTGGGGCCTTTAGCTAGCTAGACTTTAAGGTTTGTTTAAATACACAGGGTCAAAATCAATCTATTTATTAGCAATTTTGTGGTTTCATTTATCGCGTGACACCCTGATTCGCCGTTTCGGGAGTTGTATGCTACAGGGGTTTCCAAACTGTATGCTATTATGCATCAACTACTATGCGTAACAATGGTGCCAAGTTTATTTTTTTGCGGCAAACGTGAAGGAACCAGAGTTTCGTTTCGAAAATAAAATCTCTTTTTGATTTCAAAAGACCATAGTTTCAAAAATGCTCGGCCCTACCCACCCTTGCAACCGTGCATTGAAAACTGACAGCTTTGGGATTATAGAGCAGGGGTGCACCACTCGAATGAGAATACGTGCAAATTTTTTTTTTAAATAATCTTGTCGCGTGCCACTCACAATCGTGGTATTGCAAATGAACTCCCGTAAAACAAACAAATTGCAATAACAATACATAGTAACGAACATCTTTTTATTGAAACAATTCAATGTCCTGAAAAAAAAACTGCTGATTTTGATATAAACGTGATATTTTAATGTATATCATAAATATTTCTTTATTTTACAAAACCGTTCGCGTGCCACGTTTGAGCGTAAGGCGTGCCAAATTTGGCACGCGTGCCTCGTGTTGTGCACCCCTGTTATAGGATCACCATATTTGAAAAAGCAAAATTCTGGACAGGTCATGACCTCGTAGTAAAAAATATGCGCACGGTACGAAATAACAATGTTCTTTATTATTTGAGCATTTTTTAAATTCATCCCGGACGCAAAGTTTAACCCTGTCCGGAATTTTCCGGACGGTAGGGCGACCCTATGGTATTACAAATAACGATTTAATAACGGCGCTCCAGAAGTGTGTGTACCAATATGGAGGTAACTACTTTTGTTCGCCTACTTTACATTTTAAGTTGTGTAAAGGGACTGGAGCCTATGGGCAGAGGTATATTCACTTGGCTAACACAAACAGTCCCCGAACTCGTAAAAGAACTAAAATATGGAAAATCGGAATAAAATTATGGCCTAACCCTAATTACCAACTATAATTAAAATTCAATAATTTAGCCGGCATACTCATAATTTCAATTAGCCACCAAGGGCTGGATTTAGGCGACGGTTATTGCGTATTATTTTTGTGTGGTTCGACTATAACTAGTTTTGTCTGAAAAAGTTAAGACTATAATAAAATCGAACTGCGGCCCGCGGACTAAATCCGGCCCGTTGGGTAATTCATTCTGGCCCGCCTGATGCTGCCACAACCAAAGTAAAACCAAATTGTGATGTTTTAGCTCAAGAAATTTGTTGAGATTGCGATTAAATTTAGTTTAGATTCCCAATTTTGCTTTTGTAATCCTGTAAATATTGTTCATAAACTTTTTACATCACATTTACATGACCCGCCAGTCTGGGTGAATGAAATGTGTGGCTCTTGGTCCAAAAACCTTGTACACCCTTGACTAACTAAAGCTGACTCATATGCCTGCTATTTCATGGAAAGAGATTATGTTTATAATACTAACTCGTCCAAGCATCTTTGCGGCAACTCACACATACGGATCCGAAGTGGAAAGTAAACAAGGAGAAAGTCAGTGGCGTAGCATCCACCTCCGCGAGGGCCCAAGTGGTTAGAATTTAGAAATTTAAGCCGTAATACCAAAATCTGCATTGTAAAACCAGTAATGCACATCTTATAACGTTGATGTTAGTTCTGCTAAAACGTACTTGTTACGTAACAATGCCAGGAAGTCGTCGTTTGATCGCACCGGCAAAATTACGTAGGCTGTCAGAACGATGTCGAAAGCAAAACCTCTCAGTGGCGCATAGAAACGCAGAAAAGGAAGCATGTTTGAAAAAAATTGAAGTAACCAAGAGGGGGGGGGGGGGTTGCACGAGAGTCTTGCTACGCCACTGGAGAAAGTACTTGTAGTTTAGTTAGGTACATAATACTCCAGTACCCTTTTAAAGTTATTCCATTGTGATTTGGGAAATTAATAACCTTCGATTGATATTAATGCGTTTCTAAAGCCAACGAGGCTTTGTCGATAGATGTATACGCTCCCATCTTCATATTTTGATAAGAATTTTAACATTTTGCACAACACCGAATGCCCGGCGGCTGAGTTAGTGCGCGTAATGCACCACCCTATTCCTATGTACCAGTTTGGGCGTTTCACCTAACTTTGCCTTCGCCCTGAATTCTCTTACTTCCGAGTGATTTTTCGTAACTTTGCTCAGAGATGAGTCTCCTTAACTTCTGAGCGAGTGCCTGTAACTTTGCTGAGAGATGAATCTCCTTTACTTATGAGTGAGTGTCTGTAACTTTGCTCAGAGATGAGTCTCCATTACTTCTGAGTGATTGCACTTAACTTTGCTCAGAGATGAGTTTCCTTTACTTCTGAGTGAGTGTCTGTACCTTTGCTCAGAGATGAGTTTCCTTTACTCCCGAGTGAGTGTCTGTACCTTTGCTCAGAGATGAGTCTCCTTTACTTCTGAGTGAGTGTCTGTACCTTTGCTCAGAGATGAGTCTCCTTTACTTCTGAGTAAGTGTCTGTACCTTTGCTCAGAGATGAGTCTTCATTACTTCTGAGTGATTGCACTTAACTTTGCTGAGAGATGAGTCTCCTTTGCTTCTGAGTGAGTGTCTGTACCTTTGCTCAGAGATGAGTCTCCTTTACTTCTGAGTGAGTGTCTGTAACTTTGCTCAGAGATGAGTCTCCTTTACTTCTGAGTGAGTTGTCTGTAACTTTGCTCAGAGATGAGTCTCCTTTACTTCTGAGTGAGTGTCTGTAACTTCGCTCAGAGAGGAGTCTCCTTTACTTCCGAGTGAGTGCACTTAACTTTGCTCAGAGATGAGTCTCCTTTACTTCTGAGTGAGTGTCTGTACCTTTGCTCAGAGATGAGTTTCCTTTACTTCTGAGTGAGTGTCTGTACCTTTGCTCAGAGATGAGTCTTCATTACTTCTGAGTGATTGCACTTAACTTTGCTGAGAGATGAGTCTCCTTTGCTTCTGAGTGAGTGTCTGTACCTTTGCTCAGAGATGAGTCTCCTTTACTTCTGAGTGAGTGTCTGTAACTTTGCTCAGAGATGAGTCTCCTTTACTTCTGAGTGAGTGTCTGTAACTTCGCTCAGAGAGGAGTCTCCTTTACTTCTGAGTGAGTGTCTGTACCTTTGCTCAGAGATGAGTCTCCTTTACTTCTGAGTGAGTGTCTGTACCTTTGCTTAGAGTGGAGTCTCCTTTACTTCTGAGTGAGTGTCTGTACCTTTGCTCAGAGATGAGTCTCCTTTACTTCTGAGTGAGTGTCTGTACCTTTGCTCAGAGATGAGTCTCCTTTACTTCTGAGTGAGTGTCTGTACCTTTGCTCAGAGATGAGTCTCCTTTACTTCTGAGTGAGTGTCTGTACCTTTGCACAGAGATGAGTCTCCATTACTTCTGAGTGAGTGTCTGTACCTTTGCACAGAGATGAGTCTCCTTTACTTCTGAGTGAGTGTGCGTAACTATGCTCAGAGATGAGTCTTCTTTTCTTCTGAGTGAGTGTGCGTAACTATGCTCAGAGATGAGTCTCCTTTACTTCTGAGTGAAAGCGTGTGGCTTCGCTTGAGAAAGCCCTCTGGCATTAAAAGAAACATCCTTTTGAAAAATGACCAAACTAAAACTCCTCCAACTCAATTTCATTACAGCCGTGCAATCAGAGAAAAATTAAAAAATTTGAACAAATTAATATCATATTTGCTATCAAAATTGAGCAGTAAAATCAAGTAGAATTTCGATAAATTAAAATTGTTACAATACCCTTTATTATATAACAAACATAAATCAGAAAAAGGGGGTGGAGACGTGCTGACTGAGGGTAGGGGGTTTGAATTAATTCATGAAGTATACTTAGGAAGTTTCGGGACACATATCCGATTTCTACATAGAAGCAGTGGGTTGGGACTTATTAAGAGAGAAAACAACTTTTGAAAGAAGTTTCAAACTCAACGATGACCTAGGTATTGTGGGGTGTTTCGCTTCCCAAACTTGCTACCCCCACCCTTATTGGAATTATAACAAGGCATGAACTGGTTTAAACAGCCATGTAATAACATATAGCCATACAGTAATAATTGGGAGGGGACTTTCCCTGAACTGCCACGCCTACGCATAATTAAACTTGTAATGGGGGCGTCAAATGGAGCATTGTGTCTAAATAGGGTTTTAATAACATATCTGAAGAGATGGGGGCCTCTTCTAACCCACCCCCTAATGATAACAAAAGCATGAAATGGAACATTTGGTTTTAATCAGTCTCGTAATACCATATAGCAGCGGTTCCCAAACTATGGGTCGCAAAAGGAATCTTAGTGGGTCGTGAAAAGATGTAGAAAGCTTTGATTAATTATACTGGTTATTAGGATCGGTGGCGACTCGAATACGTAAATATCCAAAAAAAATAAAATAAATTGAATTTAAATTCTAATTCGTGAAAGTTTCTATTTCACGATCTTCCCAAAGGAACAAAAATTTGCTAGACAAAGAATGACCAATGACCAGTTTGGGAACAACTGCCATATAGTAATAATAGGAAAAGAAGGCTTTCCCTAATTCCCAATTAAACGAATAATGAGGGCCTCAAATGCAGTATTTGGTCTAAATAGGGTTTAACAGATCTGGCGAGATGGGGGCTTCCCCTAACATTTTACCCCACCCCCTTATTGTAACAAAAGCATGAAATTGAACATTTGGTTTTAAGCAGTATTATAATATTTGGGAGGGACTTTCCCTAAACTGCAACCCCCAATTAAACTTGTAACGAGCGCCTCAAATGAAGAATTGACTCTAATTAGCCCTCTGATAACATGTCTGGAGAGTTGGAGGGCCTCCCCCAACCTTTTACGCCCTTTTTAATAACTGCAGGCACAAAAAAAGCATCGCACGTGCCAGATTAAACGAAATTAAAATCTCATTTTACGGGCCACACAATTTTTCTTTGTGGGCCACACTTGGCCTGCGGGTCGCAGATTACAAACCCCTGGTCTAAATTAAAACCCTGCTTAAATGAAACTTATTGCATTGCTAATGAATCACTCTTACATTAAACTAAATATGAAACGATAATTTGTAATTAAAATAATTCACAAAAACCAACAGAGTATTGATAAAGGCCACCGAAGGGCGCTCATATATTCATAACAAGTATGATATAAATTACGAAAAATAGTTAAAATGCATAGATCGTTTCGTGATTAAGGTAAAAGCAATGGAGCAGAAAAAAAATGTAACGAGGGTAACCTCTAGTGGTTGGACATATCTAAGTCAGCATCGCAGGTGAAAATCTGGAATAAAATTTAATATCCAACGTCTCACCCAAGAGGAGCAATGGCGAAATGAAAATATCCCGGCCTGTATAAAATATAGTTCTATAAGTATAAGCTTGTGAGGATGGCCTTTTAGTTGAAGTGCTTGAGAGATTGCAGCTCTTACAGCTCAGGAGGGGGGTGTCCTGAAAGTTCTAATTTCCAAATCAGACCGTATCAGCTATTCGACCCCCTTGACTACTCACATGGCAGAAAATGTGTAAAAATATATCTAGATTTCGAACCTCCTGATGTATGCGCACCAAGATGGCGCACAACCTGGACTCAGGTTGTGTGCCAGGTTAGGGTTCAGGTTATACTTACTTCAGGAGTACCTATATTTCTTTAGTTTAAATCCGTTGCCCATTAGGTCTAAATAAATCAGGCTTGCTATTCTGAGCCAGAAGAAATCCAATTCTTCGAAAGATAATGAAAAGCCTTGCATATTGGCTCTTACACAGCCTTGTTCAGAGTGAAAAGATTTCAACAGACAATCAAAAAAAAAAAAATTTTTCAAGATTGGGGACCTGGGATGAAAGTTTTGACAACCTGGAATTGTGTGTGACTGATAAAACTGGAGAATTTGACAGAAATTCAACTAACAATTAAAATAAGGCTAGCATACGCAAAAGTTAATTTTATCAAAGCTTGTTTTTTCCCGGATTGGGGGAAATCAAATCTATGACAATCAGGATTCAGATTTGGATTTTCCTGGAGCAAACAGCCCAACTGGGAGAAAGAAATTTTTTGTTTTGTCAACCAAAATACATACAGTCATCAATAAATACAAAATTTAACAGAAATAAATTTATTTTGGTATGGACAGGAGGGGTCGTTACGACCATCGAAGCTAACTCCCCCTGAAACCAGGCTAATATGATCAAGTCTTCTGTGTTTTTCTCTTATCAGACTTAAATATAGATCAGGGCTACTCAACTGCGGACCCCGATCCGAATCCGAACCTTTCGAGTTTTCAATTTGGACCGTACTTAATTCTTTAATTTGGATCACCGGCCCCACTTTGGATATGTGAACGTTTGTTTTTATTAAATGACTTTTACGATTTTGAAGGTTATTTTATAATTTGCTCATATTTGCCCCTGACATACATGAGAAAAACAGTAACGACATATAAACGATGAAAATAGCGCGGCTAATATCTCGATTAGCAAATAATCATTATTCGGCTGAGGAGGTGTGCGTTTAGGGATGTTAAAATATAATTTCTAGAAAGATCAGACCCCAGTTTTAAGTTTCTTATGGAGATAGTTGGTTATCTCCGATATAGATAATCAGCCTATCAGAGGGAAATCCATCTTTGTGATTTTATCAATTGCTTCAAAAATAAATAATGAAAAAGAGAAATACTTCCGAAGGCGGGATCAGTACGATTGAAACTGTCATGTGATATAACAATACAATATGATAATAGTAATGTGATCTCATAATACCATAAATAGGAACAATAAGAATTCAATTATAATGTAATAAAGAAATATTGCTGGTGAAATATTAAGAAACAATATTTATGACTAATAATTGATAATATTTTTTGAAGTATGACCCTTTAATGATGTCATAATCACATATACTATGATATCATAAAAATAAAGTTAAAACTTATAGTACAGTTATTTATGAATACATTCATGCCAGTTTAAAAACAGTTTAAAAAAGTATCCTCTAGATGTCAGTAAGGAGAATATTTCATGCCACCCCCTAAGGCAACGGATGAATGATTTTGACATGCGACTTGGGGACATTCCCTACCGCGCCTGACTGGTCATGTTGAACCATCAGCCAATCAGAATCCACCACTTCAAGCAGGTAGAGGACGTCGTCAGTCTGTTAATGTGAAAGAATATTGTTATATGAGAATAGTGTTTGGTTTTTTATATTTATAACGAGGGGGGGAAAGGAAGGTTGATAAGAAGCTAATCCACAAGACGACTTCTTGTATGGTTTACAGAAATCGTCAAAGTCAAATTCATCGACAATAACAGTCATATAAAACGAACACCAGATATTTTTCGACTTTAAATTAAATATCAGAACCTTGGGTAGTTTAAGTCGGGGCTACCCAACTGGCGGTCCGAAAACGACCCTTTCGAGTATTTGATTCGGACCGCACCTAATTCTTTATTTTGGATCATTAGCCTCACTTTTAAAATTTCATTTTATAAAATGAGTTTTATTGTTTTGAATATATATGGAAAGAACTATAACACGATAATAAACAATCTTGATTTGCTAATAATCATTAGCCGGTCGAGGAAGTGTGCGTTTAAGGATGCCGAAATATAATTTCTGGAAAGACCGGACCCAAATAAATTTGAAGTTTTGTATGCGGATCTTCGGTAAAAATAGTTGAGCAGCCCTGGTTTACGTAACCATTGTTCGGTTCATGCATCTGAAAACAAATAACTGGCCAACTAATCCCGTACCCAACATGGACTGGTAACCGGATGAGAGGCCGTGGTTAGCCATATCATAAAGCAGTGGTCGGCAACCACCGGGCCGCAGCCCATCGCTGGTCCGAGGAAAGTTTACTACCGGTCCGCAGAAAGATTACATAAAAACGGACAACGTCCAAAAAAACACCATCACAATCTACCAACAACGAATCCCCGCGATTAAAATTTCAAATGATAATGAGTTGAAAGGAGTATTTGCGATATATATCTTGGCAGTCTTTTGCTCGGTACTCTTAGATAAATATTCAGACATTGCAAGAGAAGCTTCACAGACAGTGTTACTTTTTTATGCGAGGTCGGGTTTTCGATATTTACAATTACAACTGAAAAAACGAAATACTGAAACAGGGTTAACATAAGAAACACGTTACGTGTATCACTGTCGACCATATCTTCAAATTGGGAACAGTTAATGTTCAGCAAACAAATACAGATATCGATAGCATCACCGGTACCCCTGTTTTTGGAGATAATTTCAACATAAATTTTCTATCGCGTATAATTTACTACATAGGCTTAGTTCGTTTGTATAAAGGGGGTCCGCCAAAATTTTGGTCAGGCTTTACTGGTCCGTCATTTAAAAAAAGTTGCCGACCACTGTTATAAAGCAGCCCTATCATTACACCCCTAGTATGTATACCAGGTTACGGTTAGCCCATAATTTCATTCTGATTTTCCTTATTATAGTTCTATTACGAGTTTGACGACTGTCTGTGTTTGCCAAGTAAATATACACCCTGTCCATATGTTTCAGTTCCTTTACACAACTTGATGTAGGCGAACAAAATTAGTTACCTCCATATTGGTACACATACTTCGAGAGCGCCGTCTTATCGGCTGGCCCCTCCCTTATAATAAAAATCCTATTCTACAAACAAAAGTCATGCAAGAATAACAGGCAGAGAAGGATAGTTGACATACACACCTTAAAAGAGATTTCCTCACTAGAGGTCGCTGTATAATCTTTTATCGCAGTTGCCATTGGCTCTACAAAACCTCCCCCACCACTAGATGCTGATGTAGAGCCACCGACAGGTTCCGGAAGAGAGTTAGTAAAACCTATATATTAGTTCGTTAGTTAGAAATAGGAAAGAAACAAAGTAAATTAGTCAAAGAATTTTAATCAGAGTGGCATGCATTATCAGTTATCTGAATTTCACAACATTTTTTACCTGAATCAGTATTTCCAACTTGTCCTAAATCTTCTGAAATCTCAGCGTTAGTTGTAGCAGGTTGATAATCATGCTCCTGCACAAATGCTGAGGGGAACATTCCAGTGTTCCCATTGCTCTCACCTACGAACCATTCTTCATTTACTTCACCTGGATGAGAATAAAAGTTTCTGAGTGTTTCTAGATGGTTAAAGTTTCTTTAAGTGGGCGGTATTCAGAAAATTTTATTTAAAAAGGGCCGCACTACGAAATATACTTGAATTATCATAGTTCCAATTTAGAAGGTTGTCATTGTGAAAACGGAGTAAAAAAAACATTAATGTTATCGCAACGAATCATAGTTTAAATCAGTATTTCTCAACGTAGGTACGATTGAACCCCTGGTGTTCGGTGAAGCTGTTCCAGGGGTTTGACAAAAGTCCTTTGAAACATTTGTATATCATGAAGTATTTCTATTAGGCTATCCAGCCTATTATTTATGCAGGCAGCAGTTCCCAAACTTTTTGTTTGCGGAACGCCAAATTATCAAGAAAATAAACTTACAGCGCACTTAAGCGAGAAAAAGAATGTTGCCTTTATATGGAACTCAATTTTGTTATCGTTCATATGTACCGGTACTTTGTGCGATGCCTTTTAAAAGTTTGTAAACATGTAGGATTAAGAACTCATGTTCGCTAAACTTGGTTCAGCAGATGAAGAAACTGCAGCGCGCTAAATTGCAACAAGTAGTGTTGCAATCCGCCTACTTGGATCGTTGTCGCATCTTTCAGCGCTTACGCTTCAATCTCCTCATGCGCTTCTTTCTCCACTTAGGCCTCATCTCCTTTTATAAACTCGAAAACTGAGTCTCGTGGAAGATTTCACCCACGATTGCAAGTAACCTCTATTGTTATGTAACACCCTTTGGGAAAAAACTTGGGGGCCCAACACGATTGCAAAGATTAGGATTAAGTTTAGATGTGTAAAAAAAAAATCTAAATTTTTAACGCAATTGAAACACTGTTTCACAACTTTCACCAAAAGCAGGGGCAAGACGTAGCCAGAAATTTTCAAAGGGGGGGGAATCTGAAATTTTTTTGCCAAAATAAATCGAAACTGCTAGCGGGTTCGATCGAATGCTAGAATACGCGTGTTTCTATTAGTCTTGAGGTCTAAAAAGCATTTTAAACTACGGATACTTGCTAATTATGATACAGAAAAATGATTTTATTTTTATTACATTTCAAAAGGGGGGGTTTCGACCCGCAAAACCACCCCACTGAGCAGGGGGTACATTAAACGCTTTGTGGGGCGCATGAGGTCCGTGGGTCATAGTTTGCCCATCCCTGAGCTAAGCCATTACTCGGTGGGTGCTCCTCACGTCTGTTTCGGAAAAATTGACGAAATTTTTGATCTACAAAACTCATACCTGTGATAGTTATGATATCCCCTTCTTCAAAGCTCAACTCGGAGCCGTCCTGACCAGTGAAAGAGAATATTGCTGTGCTTGATCGACGAACCATGCCTGTTGCTGCGGTTACTGGTGATGATGTCACATTACTTGTAGTGATATTAGTATTATCTGTTATTGGTGGGGTAGTAGATGAGGCAGTGGTAACCTCATTGTTGTCAATAGCAACCGTTTCGGTTGGAACCGTTTTGTCTAAAAATTGATCAGAAACGTCAAAAAAAGTGTCACTAGATGAAGTATCAGAGTGTTTTTCGACTCTTGGGGGTTTCGGTGGGGATTTCCCAAGCATCTCGGCATCAATTTTTGGTTCAGCTAGGGTAAGATCGTCCAACGTGGGGACATCATCCCATGTTGGGAGGGAGGAAATATCGATAGCACCTGATTGGCTAATATTTGGGGGAGTGCCTTCAGATTGTGATTGCGATCCACCCAGTGGAGAAATATTTTGTTCTGCTCGATTAGTTTCCAGCGTCACGAAGCTGCACGGGAATATTCCGGATTTACCATCACACGAACCTTTGTACCAGTCGTCATTGACAATGGTTACCATGGTGATTTTGTCACCAGCTTTGAAAACAAGTTCGTCATCTGCTGCGCCGTTGAAATCGTAAACCGCTGTTGCAGACAATCCCGAATTTTGCGGCGCTGCGTCGATCTCGTCATAGTGGTCAACTTCTGGGGAGGACTTCAAATCTTTGACCTTGCTGCCCACTTGTGGTGTATTTCCGCCAGGTGATTTTTTTGGTTGAGTGATCGCAGGCTTGGGTGCTGATCTAGCAGCAGCAGCAGGCTTAGCCTTCTTTTGTATTGGTAAGGAGGGCGGAGGACGAGATGGTTTTACATTCGGTTTTGAAGGTGCGGCTTGAGTCGGGGCAATCGTAGGTTGTTTTTCTAAAAGCGGGGGTTCGGTTTTAGAATTTGACCGTGGTTTTGGGGTTGGAGCATCGAGCAGGTTTACCTTTTTATGTACCGGGGAGGGGTGATGGTTATTATGATTGGTATTATTTCGTGGGGGCGGACGAGCTGGAGCTGGTCTTGTTGGTATTATTTTTGGTGGGGGTGGTTTTGCAGGCTTCGGCTTTTGTTGGGGTGTAGAACGTGTCACTGGAATCGGTGAATTTGTAATATCAGGTTCTGAAGATTTTGATTGCGCAATAACAGTAGAAGGTTGCGTAATATTGTTATTAGATTGCACAACAACACTAGAAGATTGCGCAATCAATGAAGAATCCCCCATAAGTGAAGCAGACTGAGCAGCAGGGGTTAAAGGTTGCTCAATAATTGGAATATCCATTAATAATGAAGATTGCGAAAACTGTGATGATGATTGCGCAATTTGGGATGGAGATTGCGCAATCACGAGTGCCGGTTGAGTATTGTCAACAGGGCTTATAAGTGATGACTGTTGTGCAGAGGCTCCAGCCTTTGCTGGTAACGCAGAAGGCCGAGGGGGAGGAGGCCCAGCTGGTCGAGGAGGCTTTGGCTTTTCAACACTAGGTTTCTTCGGATTTTCTCCATGACTCTTGTCTCCATCTGGTGGTGGGGATTTGATTTGTTCCGATTCGTTTTTCTTGAATAAACTCATCGTTTGTTGTTTAATTTTCATGCTTGTTCGTCGGAATTTTTTCTTCAATGATTTTTCCTCCTCATTCTTTTTCCGCTGATTTACGACCATAGCTTCGGAATGGGGGGCATCTTTACCCCCATCTGTTGCAGAGAAGACCACTGCACTCCCATCAGGCATTTTTGGGGGGTTCTTAGGAAGCGCTGGAGCACCAGATGGCGCTATATCCACACTTGGGGTGCGATGAATATTTTTCTTGGTCCGTGGTGCAGGAAGTACAGGGGGAGCGCTTGACTGCACCACATGGGGAAGTCCCTTATCTTTAAACCCCCCAGACTCGTACACAGGTTCAATAACAGCTGCGTCAGTTCCCTGGTTTTTGTTAGGCTGGGGGGAGCCAAATCCAAAAATATCTTCAAAATTGCCATCGTCAATTGAGGAATTCGAATTTTGGGTCAGAATACCCATTTTCTGCGATTTTTCTCTGTCTGCCATAGCTTTTGACATTTCTGTGGGAGATAGAAGATCTTCAAAATCCTCTAGTGGGGGTCGTGTCATGGGAAGGGGAGGAGGGGCATCCCCTATTTCAGCAGCCATCAGTTGATTCTTGCTTGGTTCCATCATGTCCAACAAAGTGGTTCCACTAGTTGGCGCCATAGTACTTGTTGTGGTCGCCTGGGGAGTGCCATTAATATTTCCCATGAGTAATGAGGATGGGCCACTAGGGAGTGCAACACTAACTTTTTCTGGAGATGATTTCTCCTCCCCAAGTTTATAATGAACTGTCTTTTTATTTGTCACAGCAGCATATACAGGTTCAATAACTGGGTTTGGGGAATCCCCAATATTTGGCATTTTTCTAGTCGGGGGAGTAGCGGTTGGGGCTAATAGACCCCCTGACATGGGGACACTTTGATTATCCATTGCAAATGGGTCTGAGGGGGTCAAATTTTGCACCCCCGTTTCGTTGGGTAAATTTTTTGGGAAGCTGCTTGTATTCGATACATCCATTGAAAAAAGATCTACTCCCTGTGAGGCCGAATTAGATGCATTAGCGCCACCTGATGGAAAAATTGGAAATGAATTGGCATCCGGGTTAAATATGAGCCCACCTGTATAAGCTGATTTTGTACTTGTTATCCCAACTTGGGACTGGTTGACTTGGGGAGTATTGGTAGGTGACATGACACCCCCTAGTGGAGGACTTGTTGGTGCATTGTGAGTAGGCGGTGATGTCTTCGGAACACCAGGTTTACGTTGTGGACCAACCGTAGGCCTGGGCGGAGGTGGTAATTTGCGAGATCCTGGACTTGGACTACTTGGTGGTGCACCAGAGCTTGAGGGTCCAACTTGGGGAGGCAGTTGCTGTGAGACTACTGGTTGCATGAGCCCCGGTGAAGTTTGTGACATTCCAGTTCCGAGACTTGGTGCTAATAGACCAATGTGAGCGTTCCCACTTGATGGTGGTAGAGAACCTGCATTATGATGGGCCAAAAGACCTGGTTGTACACTTGGTGCTGCCGGTGAGTTTCCGCTAATTTGTGGTGAAAGAAGCCCCTGTTGCATATTGCCTTTAGAGGTCGCCATCGAGTTTGCAACAGCTGTTGGGGAGGAATGGACCCCGAGCTGTGGTGGCATGTTTAGATTTTGATGTCCTTGTTGGGTATATCCACTTGAAGGCGATAATGAGTTTGTAGCGGTTGGAGGGGGAAGCAGTCCAGCACTTTGAAATACATTGGAATTATCTGGAACTGGTGCAACTTGAGGAGGGGTATTCCCCATTGTTTGTGCCCCACCAAACAAATCCCCAAGACCGGCGTAGTTACTTTGTGCACCACTAAAGGTGAGTGCACTTTGGGGAGGGGGATTTCCCCCAGCAGGCTTAGAAGTACTAGAAACTGCCCCAAATAAGTCGCCAAAAGCAGCATATTTGTCGTTTGAAGCAGCAGGGTCGGGCACCCTTGCCCCAGTGGTTGCATTCGATGCCATGGGTGAGAGAGGCGAAGACATATTTGAGGAGGGTGGAAAAGATTTCATTACGCCACCATGTGGCTGAATCGGTTTGCTAATTTGGTTTGGTCTTAATATGACGCCCCCTTGTGGCTGGTTTGATTGCAGCGGTACTGATGACGTCGAACTTTTTGTTGGATAGTTTTGGACTGGGGCCGGCATGTTGTTTATTACTCCCATTTGGGGCCCTATTGGGACATTTCCAGGGGGTAAATTGGGCCGCATTGGAGCAGGACCCATAGGCCTCATCTGTGGAGGAGTTTGCATTGCACCCCTCCCAGGATTCATAGCCCCTTGTGGATTTCCTTGCATCATAGAGTCAAACGCTAAAATATTATTAGTTTGCGTTTGTGATCGCATTTGTGAACCACCAGAGGGAGCCATGGGAGTTAGTAAGTTTGGTGAGGGCCCAGGAGCTGAGGGGTTATCGAATAGCGACATCACGTTTGAGTTGGGGTGTGAAGTCGGAACAGACGATCTAGCTGACATAGTTTTATTTTGACTAGTCGGATTGTCTGTAACTTTCAATTCAGATTCAAATACAGTGATTGCATGTAGATTGCGTCTCGCATGAGGTTTGGGTGTTTCAGTAGCAGTTAGTGGTCCCTGGGTGGCGCTGTTTGAATTGTCACTTTGCTTTGTCGTTGTCCGAGGCTTTGGCTTCAAAACTGGCTTTTTCGCTGGTAATGCGGGTGGAGAGTTGGTCGTATTGTTGCCAACTCTCGAGGCACTAGGTGTCGCTAGCGTTGACCGTGGAGCGTTGGGACTTTGATGTGTCTGAAAAGGTAAAACGGGATTTTTGAGGGAGAAAATATAAAAAGGAAAATTCTATTCGCTAAAACCAGGAATGGCTAAAACTAAAATATTCTAAAAGTCAAGCCAAGTGGATATACCCCCTGCCTATAGGTTTCAGCCCTGTTACCCAACTTGATGTAAAGTAGGCGAACAAAATTAGTTACCTCCATATTGGTACACATACTTCTGGAGCGACAAGTATTGAATATTCTAATTAGGTTATGGTATATATAACACGTAAGAGTTTGATGCATTTCATAATGCAGGAAAGCTGAGATTTGATTTGATGTCTATTTGCACAGTTTTCAAAAATTGAACAAAGTCTTTTTCGGAAATACTGCTTAAAATTTCAATTGCTCGAGTTGTAATTTTTTAAATGAAATAACGTGAATCATTCCCGAAACCAAAAATTTTGAGTCAATATACTGTGTTTGATTTGAAAACGCTCCGTTTCGTAGGGGTTTTAGTAATGTGAGGCGACACAGATTGATTCTTTTATATCCTCGGCGTTCTCATTATCCTGTGTTTGAACTAAAAAAGTTGGTACTTCCAAACTAACATAGCTCTTCACCTAGCAGAGGCCCTTTGTACAAAATCTAGTTCTGAGTTCGAGGAATGTAAAACGCCATATAAAAAATCAACCAAATAAAATATAACAAACCTGATCTACTCTAGATGAGCTTGTTGTTTTTATCCGAGTGGAAGGAGATAGAATATTATTACTATGATTTGTATTCCTCTGTCTTGGAACTGGGTTTTGTGATGTCACATTAGCACTACTAGATGCTCTTTGTGATGTGACAATAGAGTTTGATGATGTCACAGAAAAAACTGGCTCACTATGTGATGATGTAATTGACGGTGATGTCACGTAAAAAGTTGATAATGATGATGTCACAGTGGGTGTATGTTGTATCGTTTGTGATGTCACAGAATTTGAATATGAAGGTACCGTAATGACATCACTATTTATTATTTGGGTTCGAGGAAAAACTCTTCGTACTTCTGATATATGATCTGTAAAATAAAATAAGAAATATTTATTTCGAGATTCAAAAATTGAAAATAATAATAGTTGAGCAATCTTTAACAGTGCTTGGCAACAGTATGGACCAAATATTCGAACACTTTCAGCACTTTAAAGATTTTTTAATTAATTTATAATATGCAGTTTATAAAAATAAGACGTTCCGTCATACTGTGAGACTCAAATGAAAATGTTCTAAATTTTGCCTACAATCAAGAATTCATCAAAACTTTTCTGCACAACTTTCATTAGCTGGACCAGACCCTGGTTATAAACATGGGGGTTGTGAAACATTTTTTGTCTGTTGGAAAAATTTAGTTTTTCCACGTACAAAACGAATTAAAAAATTCTCACAACGAAAGTGCTATTGCTTAGCCTGACAGTAAAAAAAGGCACCTTGCAAAATTCCTAAAAATTCAACTCAGTGGATTTTCAGCCTTGTGCACCTTTTCAAACATAAACCCGTCAAATTTTAAGCTTGATGGGGAAAAATCTACAAGTGCAGTTTTAAGTATTCTGTGGCGTCTGCAGCTGCCGCAAAACCATGGCGGTATTTCCATACCATGGCCCCTACGGCCAAACCTATGGTGACTGACTTTTAAGCTGCCACAAACCAATGCAAGCTGCCGTTACAGCGGCAGGAAATTGAAAACCAATAAGGTAAAATTTTGCTGCCGTAACCACGGCAGGTGGGCCGTAAAGACAGGACTGTTCCTTATGGTGACAAGTATTGGGTAAGTTGGAAAGTTTTTCTTATGGATACAGTTTTGATGGATTTGGGGTTAGGGTTTAAGTGGATATAATTCTGCATGATCAATTAAAATCTGGTACATTAACTTGTGAATGTACCTTCAATACTGATTACTGAATAGCACTATAAAACCATGGCAAAAGCTGCCGCGGTTCGTTCGTGGCAAGAGCTGCCGCGGTTCGTTCGTGGCAGGAGCTGCCATGAAGTGGTAAGAATCGAGCATTGACAAGCCCCATACTACACGCTTGTTGCACACCCCTGCTATAAACAATCGACAACGATGCTACTATGAATCCTCTTCAAACTGAACTACTTTCTCGCTCATACTACACCCTGTTATAGAATCTGAAGCCTTTATAACTCACTGTATAAACTCTAGCTTGGGCTTATAATTACAATCCTTTGTTGACAGAATTTAATTAAAGAAACTAGGCCAGGAATGTCGATAGATGAATTATTTGATTATCTTGCATTTTGCTTTTGAATTGTTTCCATATTCAATATTCTAAATCTGTGTTTCCCAAATTATGACCCTCGCTTAACGATTTAATATGGCCCGCCGAACTTAAGGGAAATAGTTTCACTCTACCATTCTGTTTTCTCCTCCGAAAACAAATAATTTGTTAACTAATCCCATACCCGACATGGAATGGTAACCGGACAAGAGGCCGTGGTTCGCCATATGGATAAGCCGTCTTATCGGCTTTCCTCTCCCCCGGGATAAATATGTAAATCCTATCCTATCCTAAATAGCTTATGGTACACATCCTGTACACTCACGACAACAGCCTAAATACTGATCTAGTAAAAACGTTTGGCTGCACTAAGGAAGAAGGAAAGTTACCAGCTAAAACGCAGTCTAGGAATTCTTCCATATGTCTTTAAAAATGTATAATTTCCTTGTAATGCTGTGATGTAGTCTAATGCGCAAACACCATAAACAACTCAATCCGCAGATCAGTCAATGAAATAACAGCGGTGTGGCTCAACGGGCTAAGCGTTAGGAATACGCTCGCCACCGCACATCTAACTACTCTGCGTGGGTTCGCAGGTTTGAATCCCATGCAGAGATGGTTATGTGCGAGAGGATTGCTGGACTCCTCGCCGTCGTTGGGTGGTTCACGTAACCGCTGGTCGGTTACGGCTTCCTCCACCACCAAGTCCATTCTTCCGAAAACAAACAATACAGTAAAACTAATCCCATACCCGACTTGGAATGGTAACCCGACGAGATGTCCTGGTTCGGCATATGAATAAGCCGTTTTATCGGCTTTCCTCTTCCTTAAGATAAATACGTAAATCCTATCCTCTCTTAGTTCTGCATTCAACCTTCAGCTTATCTCAATCACGCTCTACCAAAACAAGCGCTACTACACTTCATGTTATTCCCCTGAGGCCACAGCTGCTCTTCGCTATTATTATTGATAAACAGAGATTTCTGAGGATGCTGTATATTAATTACCAAAATTAATCATTGAGGTGTGACTGGTCAGAATAATCTCATTCCATTAAGCAAAAAATTAACCATTGAAGCATGACTGGTCAGAATAATCTTATTACATTACGCAAGTGTCAGTGCTGCTATTTTTCTGGGTCATACCATTAAAATAAATCATTGGGACGCAACTCGTCAGAATAATTTTATTTAATTAAGAAAGAGCCAGTGGCGCTATTTTTGCTTGCTTGTTATCTGGGTTATACTAATAAAATAAATCCTTTGGGCGTGGCTGGTCAGAATAATTCCACAACATTAAGAAAGTGCCAGTGCTGCTATGTTAGCTTTCTTGTTTTCTGGGTCATACCATGAAAATAAAGCGATGAGGTGTGACTGGTCAGAATAACTTCATTATAATTTTATGCAAGAGTTGGCTATCACTTATTTTCTGAGCTCGATGAGGCATTGAAAAAGAATTTCTGCATTAAATCACAATGAGACAATTTATGATATAGGAACATTTAATGTGATATGTGACCTCTCTATTTTGACAATTCTCCTTTTTCACTAAATACAAATTACTATTACCGGCGCTCCAGAATTGTGTGTACCAATATGGAGGTAACAAATTTTGTTCGCCTATTTTACATCAAGTTGTGTAAAAGGCCAATGGACAGGCGGTATATTCACTTGGCTAACACAGACATTCCCCGAACTCGTAATAGAACCAAAATAAGGAAAATTGAATATAATTATGGCGTAGCCCTAACCTGGTACACATATTACAGGAGTACCCTACTTTCTACCCAAGAACATTAAAACCCCGATCGGGAAATGTTGCACAAGGCTCTCATGCCCAACTAAACTGAGCACAGTACCACAAGCAACACTTAATCACATGAACTTATTACATAAGACCAAGCTTGATACTTGATAATTAAAATTTGAGTTTATAAATTTGGATATAACCAGCTATTCAAATCTTTTAGTCACACAGCAAGACTGCTGCTATTAAAACAATGATAATCAATTTTCCTTGGCCAGGCATAAAAAAGGATGAATTGCATCTAAATTAGACACTTCGTCACTGGGCCTAACTTGATCTGGCATTAGACTGGATTGCATGAATCACTAAGGAAACAATGAATCGTCAATGCTGAGTTTGATGTTTTGATGATTAAGGTTTCAAAGAATAAGAGTGTCATTTGATACCTATAAAACAGGGTGTTCATAAAGTCACTTTACAATTTCCATTTTGTTACGAAGTCAGTTCTCAATATATCTTAACCTGGTTTGTTGTTTTTTATTCAGTAATTGTTCAAGTATTTTTACTTCATTTAATACATCTGTGATGGCCAAAACAATATATGGTCTCGATAAAATTCTCTTTGCAATTTTAAATTATTCTTAAGACCTCATGAACTTTATATAATAAGTTACGAAATACGACAAAAGGTAATTACCACTGACACTAGCTGACAACTATAATCGCTCTCAGGGGCGTACCCACGGGGATGATCAAAACCCCACTTTTGAAATGAAAAAAAATATTTTCGACAAATTGAACCGAATAATCGAATATTATTGCACAATCGTAAATCGGTGCTCCCGAAGTATGCGAACCAAGATGGCGGACATCGGAACGTAACATGGGTAACAGGTTAGGGTTAGGCGATAATTTTTTTCCAATTTTCCTTATTTTGATCCTTATTATCAGTTCGAAGACTAGCCAAGAGCCTCCCGTAGTATTTATACCTAAAATTATGGCCTAACCCTAACCTAGTACACATATTACATTCCGATGTCCGCCATCTTGGTTCGCCCCCCCTAAATCTGTCCCTATTATACAATAAACGCATGCCCTTCGATGTTGTGGTAACGCATGTGCAGTTACATCTTATTTACTGCTGGTATTTTGCAATACAATGTTTTCAGATTTATGAAAAGAGATCACACGCTTGTATGAACTGGTAAAAAAATTGGAGAACTCCAATCTAAGCTCGAAGCGCCGCCGCTTGCCCGATGAAAGACGTCCTGCAAAGCTGGTTTCCGCTTTATGTGCCTAATCCTAACGATTCGATTTTGAATATTTGGTTCGCTTGGACAGCCCTACCTGTAATCAATTTTTCAAACCTTGAAACGCTTCAAGGCCCCCAAGACTCTGGGAAACTAACACCTCCCGGCTGCTAGATATTACGTTCTAATTTTGCAAATAAAAACTCCAGGACCCTTGTAAATTCCTGCAAATCTATTTAAATGCTATCCTGTCATATCTTTGTCACAGTGCTCAACAATTTTCAGCAGATTCTTTTAAGAAACATTTAAAAGATTGATATTCTAATTTAATTTCTAAATGAGATTCTAGAACAGTGGTTCCCAATTTTTTTTAAGCCCCCCAAATTTTTAAAAAAATGATCAATTTTTACATAGCAGTTTTTCCTCAGGAATTACCTCAAAGTGAAGTGCTGCGCTTGTTTGCCATCAACGAGTTTTAAATATCCTGGCGTGGCTTTAAACAAAATAGATGCCTCAAATATTTTACACTGTGATACTTTTCATTTATACCAAGTATAATTGGAAGAATAAAATTCACTAAAAAATAAAACGAGAATATCGGCCAGAGACCGAAGACTTATCGATCGAAAGTTAGGGGATCCCCCAAATCAGCACTCTTACTCCATAGTGACACCTTGTGTCCCATCACTAATCAATTAATAACTCGCTAATTATACGACATATTTCGCCCAAAATCAATAGGCTTCTGGTTCGAGATAAGATGAATGTACATGCAAAATCTGGAGCAGATTCAATCTCGCTTTCGTGAGATATCGCGTGCATCTAACAGACAAACAGACAGACAAATACCTATCAACATACTTACCGAATAAAATCGATAAGTAGTTACTAACTTTCAGGTTTATGTTGAAAAACAAGCGAGACAAGAAAATTATCTGATGGCCCAGTTTTGGGTCACGACCTACGTGGCATTGCATTACGAACGTGGCATTTCTTCACGCATAATAACTGTGCCCAAGTCTTACACTGTGATACTTCCATATATACAATTACTATTGAGCAACACTTCAACACAAATATAAAATGAAATTCACTAGAAAATAAATTTAGCAACTTTCAAGTTTATGTTGAAAATCTCGCAACCCAAGGATATGCTCAAATACTATGCAGTACGTATTGCTCATTGCTTGAATGGTCACAAAATCAACTGTCTGACTAATAACAGCAGATGACGAATATTTTCGCTGTGATACTTCCCACATATACGACTATTACTGAGCAACACTTCAACACCAAATATAAAATATACAATAAAATTCACTACAAAATAAAAGCAGTAACATTCAATCGACTCAAGAAAATTTTCAGGCGACCCAGTTTTGCGCCACGACCCATTGTTCTAGAATGCATAAACCTAACGTTTTCAAAGTCACCCTTTTGCAAGTCACTTTCGGAAAGCATGACATTTTTTTTTTTATATTAATAAATACTTCAAATTAAAAGTGATTGAAGAGCCTTGCTGCACACAGACAAGAACATAATTGAACTATGTATGTCTGAAGGAGTCTGACCTTGGTCAGATGAAACGTTACAGAAATATATTTGTGTTAGTGTGCAGCAAGACTCTTGAATCACTTAGGATAGTCATCTTCACTTTGCTACAGCATCCTCAAGAAAAAGGATAAGTAGAAACCAAATCATAAGCGCTTCAAATCAAATACTAATTTAATTGCTAAATTGGATTCTAGAATACCTAAACTACAGTATACAGTGATGGGCACCCTTGTCATAAATAGATCACCTGACAGTCAATAATCTTTGCAAGGCAATAGACTATGAATGTCCTTTAATGCAATCTCAATCTGCATATGAGGATCTAGAATGGGCCATGGAAAACCTATGCTGATCAGCGCAGGTTATCCATGGGCCATTCTAGATCGACTACGTATCTAAAAACCGTTTTTCTAATTCTGATTTTAGTGAAACATTAACATGAATCTGCCTGGTACAAGTCGTCTCATATTGACATTCTCATAAAGCATTACGACATAATGCGGCTGTAATGAAACTAATTGTGGGAATTTGAATAAAGGGCTTGAAATGAAATTATTTGGAAAAACTATAATTAAAAGAGAATTTTAATGAAGGGGGTTAAAATTCGACGCATGAAATCCAAATTGGGCTAAGTCCATTTTTCTAGTTTTGAGAAAAACGCAAAAAACGATTTTTTTTGGTTTCTTTTTTTTATTTCTCTAATACCTTACATCGAGGATGTCTAGTTTTTATGGTCCACCAAAGTTACAATGAAGGCCATATTTAGATGGTATAAAAAAATTTGTGCTCCGCCCCAATTTTTTTTGGGGTTTTTTTTTTGGACTTAGCCCTTTTTGGCTCTCAATTTTCTGGACCAGAAACAATTTTATTGGACTTAGGGCCCCTTTATTATGTTATTATAGAGGCTGGTATGGACTTAGCGCTTTGTATTATATTTTTTGAGAGGAGCTATGTCCAAAAAACGGACTTAGCCCAAACTTACAATGCAGTTATCCAGAGCTAAGTCCACTATAGTAGACACAGCTCTGTTTAGTTCTCAAATGCCCTGAAAAAAGCAGGGTTATGTCCATAGCTGTCTTGAGATCTAGAGCACCTAGAGATAAGGCAAATAGACAAAAATGTAGAGCTAAGTCCAGGAAAATCAGCAATTGAAAAATGTCATTTTTTGGAAAAGTGGACTTAGCACTGTTTGGTTTTGAGGTGTCGAAATGAGCTATCAGTTAGCTCTAATCTAGAAAAATTTTTGTGTTCAAAAATCAGAAACGCAACAAATTCAGTATTGGCATTCAGCTACCAATTTGTTTGAGTACTTTTTATGCCATAACATTTCCTGTACCATGGTCAGTTTCAAAAGAGTAAAATTCGAACAAAGCGATAAATTGACTGCGTCATACTCTCCCCCCATGAACAACACAAGATACCTGACCCCGTACTTTATTTATTTTTTCACTTTTTCATTTGAAAGATATGTCCGTGGCACGAAAGTGATAAGAAACAATGCAATGCTAAAATATATGGACACTAAGACCAAAACAAAATGATTTACCCACCATCTTTCCAAAACTCGACAATAGTATAGCACCAACGCCAACAAACTCACTAAAGCCAGCAAATTTTCTTGTGATTGTGACGTCACAGCGACATAACTTTGGGATGGCAAAATCAGGTAGGGGTCAAGAATGACATACCATATTTGCTCGTTTTGTAGTCCGGGCCCATATTTTTTTTAACCAACTCACTAACCGGGCCCTTATTCAAACCGGCCCTTATGTAAGCACGGGCGCTTGTTATTTTCGATCGTTACAATAATTAATATATTGTTATTTCCAGTTCTCAAGTATGATTTAAACGAGAATAACAAACATTTAGACTTTTTCTACGCACCGCAGGTACAAATCCGCAGAAGAAGAAAAGTTTTGCGACGCCCTATCAATATTGAAACGACGCACTTGAGCGTCGCGACACCCAGTTTGAGAACCACGGTGTTACGTAATCAATGATATCTGTTATGTACTTGGACGCCTAAGGCGTGAGTGTTATCTACCGGCGCTTAAAATTCAACAGCGTTGTGACAAAAGCGCTTCACTATTTCCTATTGTTCTCTACCATTGAAAAATCAGCTTTCACATTGGGCGGGTATTCAAGCACCGGCCCTTATTTATTTTTATGTTCTGTTCACACGGGCGGCTATTCAAACGGGCTCTTAATCAAGATCGGGCGGTAAAACGATAAGTACTTGTGGTACCAAACTACATGTACCCTGATCAAAAAAATTCCGACTTTCGCGTTTGAATTCAAATCAAAATGAAAGACTTGACATAGGCTATCAAGCTTGGCGAAATAAAATCGGTGTCCTCATTAAGAAAACTCTGGATGATATGTCTGGTCTCATAGGATTCATGGGAAACTTAGGAAGCGACAAGCCGTCAACAACAACAATTTTCAACCACTAAAAATTTCAAAGCGATCCATCCTGTAATTGGAAACAAAGGCGATTTTTTCCCAACAATATCAACAACATAATACAAAACAATGTACAGGTCCTGATCGTATCCAAGGAGGGAGCTCTAATCTAACAGACAAGATTTCTTGTCGGTAGGAGCGCTCAGTTCTGAAGTGCTGGACCCTGTACCATTCTATGATCAGTCAAACCCCTAAAAATAAGCATCCGATGTTTTTCGTTTTCATTTTTCGCTATTTTCTATACTGATATAAAAAAAATTTTTTGATTGGAAAAAGTCATACATAAAATCATGTTATTTCGCAACCCCAAGATTGAGAACCACTGCTCTAAAATAAAGAAGACTCATCAATAAAGAAAGACTCATAAAGAAGACTCATCTCGGCGCGGCGGTGTGGCTCAACGGGCTAAGCGTTAGGAATACGCTCGCCACCGCACCTCTAATTACTCTGCATGGGTTCGCAGGTTCGAATCCCATGCAGGGATGATTATGTGCGAGAGGATTGCTGGACTCCTCGCCGTCGTTGGGTGGTTCACGTAACCGCTGGTCGGTTACGGCTTCCTCCACCACCATGCTTCCGAAAACAAAACAATACAGTAAAACTAATCCCATACCCGACTTGGAATGGTAACCGGACGAGAGGCCGTGGTTCGCCATATGGTTAAGCTGTCTTATCGGCTTTCCTCTCCCCCGGGATAAATATGTAAATAGGATAGGACCTAAGCAAGGTTTGAAGCAGTCCTCGGAATGCCAAGAGACACTAAAACTGTATAGCGGTGGTATCCAATCTTTAAAATCTCGCTGTTTCTTCCCGGAGGCTTTTAGCGTTCAAGGCCCACTGTTTATCATTTAAAGTGTTATCCCCCATTGTGTTCAAACAATTCATGCTCAACAAATTGAAAACATCTTGTGAAATAACCTTATCAAGTAATGAAACTCGGAAGTATGAGGAGTTTTCTTGTAAAGGGAAAGTAAAGTAAATTTGGCCCCCTGCAACTTCTCTTTGGCCCTCTTGGGGTCAAGAACCCTTGATTGAAAGCCGCTGATATAGTATTGTACTCATTTAGATAGAAGACGCATCTCTGAAAAAATATACAGATCACTACTGAAAATTCTACTAAAACCATATAGACCTGTTCATTTCTGACGCAAAATATTTTTCTGACTACCAAAGTAACACTTCCTTATTTATGTTTACCTAAGAACACCGGCGAACAAAAAACTATAAAACATCGTTCACAAAGAGACAGAACGACAGCCAGAATTGTTTTGATTCTCGCCCACTCAGACTTATACCGGTATAAAAGGATGACAAAGTACTGATGATTAATACTGAAAAATTTATGGTGTTCACTTTGTTACAATTACACAGATGAGCAATGCAAGAGGGAGCACTCATTTTATAACAGTTAAAGAGTCACAGCTATGAATAACATTTTAAAATTTAATAGCGTTGGGAAGAGCGGGTCCACAGGTTCGAAACCCATGCGGGGGGGGGGATAGTTACGTCTCTCCCCGAGATAAATATGTAAACCCATTCATTCAGAAGAAATGTAACACAAAACTAAAATGTGTCATACTCAGCTGAAATATGTGATTATGAAGGTTAAATAGCTACCCAAAGTACAGAAATGACCTTTGCAACTACACAGATATAGTTACTTTAAAAGGAGATTTCTTTTTATCCTAAAACCTTTTGCTTTTCAATAAGCGAGATTTCAGTTCGGCTCAATTATTGTGAAACAATTCACATGATAAAAAAACATGGAAAACAATATAAATCATGAATAATGCTAATAATCACTTGCAAATTATTCGATTTGGTGAAATCTGATGGCGAAAGCCACATTTGATCGATGTCGAATTCTCAATATCTATGATGTCAAAACTAATTTTATTGTTAATGTCTAATACTTAAATTTGTTGTTAATTTGTTACATGTGTTATCTTTTTTATATCACGGCGGATAAATCATCTCACCTTTACCTGACCTGGACCATCAACCAGACATACATACTATAATTCACATTTAATTGAGTCATTGAGTCCACACTTCCGAAAACAAATAACTAACTAATCCCTAACCTGACATGGAATGGTAACCGGATGAGAGGCTGTGGCTCGCCACATGATTAAGCCGTCTTATCGGCTTTAAGGATAAAAATGTAAATCCTATCTTTCCTTTTTCTTGTAATTGTAATTGTAATTAACAATATTTTCAAAACTAAATCACCAGAAAAATAGAAAATAACCGTTTTCATTCATGCACGTTTAATATAAATGTTTCTAAAAATATCAGTGTGTGTATCTCGATTGCAGGATCAATACCGGTAGTTATCATTGCTTATTAGTCTGCAATAGATTATAGCAGAGCTCAAAATGTAATTGAGATTGCAATTTTCAGTATTTGGCAATTGAAATATAGGTGGAGTATGAGAAAACTTAATAATCAGCAAACGTGTATTCAAAATTGATCCACTGGTATGCATCTCTCTGCTGGCAGCTAGTGGATTATTACCTGATTTAATGGAAAGATGTCGAAAGTAGCAAATTTTAATAAAAATAGAATTGGATTTACATATTTATCCCGGGGAAACGATAAGACAACTTAACCCGTTCCGTGCGATTTTTATTTTTTATTAAATAATCGTATTTGCTACGCTGACTTTATGCATTTGTACCCCCACAACTAATCGATCGACTAACGAAAAAGTAATGATCCTCTGCTGCCCACTGACGGCTCGTTGGAAAGCTTATTTAAAGAGCTTGCAATTGGCAATTAAAAAAAATTTTTTTTTTTAAAGGGGTGGTCTGAGTCACAAACCGGATAGAAAAAAGGTATTTTTTTTTCTTGGGTGTTGAAACTTCAAACCGTGATTAAAAATAGAAATATTCGCTAAATCCTTTACTGTTACCGCTTCTTGGTTGGCAAACAATAGCATAATATTGCTGTAGCAATTTCGTTATCTAACTCAAAATACTTTGGTAGATGGAAGGGATAATATGTCTTCTATTACCACCCAAAAAACACCGAAATTTGCATAAATTTTAAAAACACTCTCTCGTTCCGCCGCAAATAAAATTCCCATGGTAAACGAAAGCGAGATTTACCGTCGCTTATGTTAATCTCGAAGAAGACTTCTTATCAATAAACTAAAACCCGGAAAAACTAGACCAACAGTTTGCGACCGATTGCTAAATAAAACAGTGGAGTACATCAACGTACCCGCCGCAATCTAGCGAGTTTTGTCGTGGGTACGTACCGATTGCTAAATAAAACAGTGGAGTACATCAACGTACCCGCCGCAATCTAGCGAGTTTTGTCGTGGGTACGTATACGTGCCCACCGCACGAAAAGGGTTAATAATACGGCAAACCATGGCCTCTCGTCCAGTTACCAGTTCATGTCAGGGATTAGTTAGCCATTTATTTGTTTCAGAAGCAAGGACTTGATGGTGGAGGGAGCCATGACTGACTAGCAGTTACGTGAACCACGCGGCGAAGTCCAGCAATCTTCTTGCACATAATTATATCTCACAGGATTCGAACCTGTGAACCCAAGCAGGATAATCAGACGTATGATGAAGAGCATATTCCTGTGAAATTCCGAATCTCAAAAGACAAATGCCAACAAAATCAAATCAGAAACATACCTGGTACCGCAGGGTCAGTGAAAGTAGGATTTAACGGTAGAGGAGTCCGCATCGCTTGCTCATAGCTTGGTGGTGCCTCTGGTGGTATGTAGCCTCCCTTATCTCCATCAGCAAACGCAGGATGATCGGCCATCGGACGTGCAGCCACTATCGTAATCTCAGGACGAGAGCGGCGCGATCGTGCCGCTTGTCCATTGCCATTTCTTCTTTGGTCTGCTGCTGAACTCCTAGACATGCGAAAACATTGATATTTTTTATGTTTATTCCTAAATTTTGTCCCGAACAAGGATGCACATCCACTGATATCCAACGATATGTAAGAAAAAACGTTCAGAATTTAGTTTGGAGTCTAGGAGGAGATAATTATGTGTGAATCACTGGACTAATTTTAACAAATTCAATTATTTGATCTAAAGTTTAAAGCCTGGGACAAATGAGAAATTTTGTAAGAAATTGCTCGATGTTTCACGACTTTCTTGAAATTATCTTGAGACTCACAAGAGCATCGCAGTGTAAATATTTGGGAACCTCTGGTCTACCCAATTTATCAAGCCTGCGTCAGAAGATGGGCATAGGGTCTTTAACACGAAACGCCAACATAAATAGGTTTGACGCTCTTACCAGATTTGTCTCTCCCACTATTTCATTCAAAATTAAAACCCAGAAATTGATCAAGTGCAAAACAACGGCAATCGAATAACCTTTTTTAAGATCTGATTAATCTGACCAGTCATGGTTCACCGATTTTAAATGGTAAAAATCTACCTTCTTCTCTCTCCTTCACGATGCTGTCGAGGGGTTCTATGGGGTTGTCCCCCACTCTGTCGCCGCCTATGTTGTATTACTGGTTCTCTAGTGCCTCTAAGTGGTTCGGAAGGTCTTCGCTGATGTCTAGTTTCTCCTCCTCGTGATTGTGATGCCCGAAGATGCGCTCTAGCGCCCCTTATTGACTCAGATGATAAACGTAGAGAAGCAGAAGCTGTAGGGGATCTTCGACGATAGTCGTGTGTTGGACTAAAAAAGTTAGAAAGAGGTTGTTTAGAATGAATCGCTCAAGAGTGGGAAACATGCTCGCCACTATGTCAATTACATGAGGCTTCTTGATAATGATGTATAGCAGGGGTGTGCAACCTTTTTTATTGGCGGGTCAAATACAAGTAACTGGGTGAAGCCGCGGGCCGCACCTTTATTTAATTTAGGCTTTCTGGTAGTTGCAAGCACAAAAATTGCCTATATTTGCTATTGATCTTACGGCATTATTAGGGGTTCTTGCAGAAATAGTAGATTTAAAACGCATAAACTTCTGAAGAAACTGCTATTTAAATTTTTTGTCACACCGACTTCAAACGAATGCAGTGAGAAACACGTTTTTGTAATATAATGCGTATTTTGCAACAGAATTTTGCAAGCTTGTTTTGCTAACATGACTGGTATTTGGACGACCGTTTTGCGGGTACACCATTCGAAATTGTTATTTCTCCACGGGTCGCATGTGCGGTAAAGTGACAGAATTTAATTAATTTTGGATTCATATTTACAAAATTCATTCGAAATAGTGAACTATTCGGTATTGGCCATCCCTGCCGAACAACAAATGACAAAAACTTTAGACACAGTGAGGGACAAAGATTAGAAATTATTGATATAAGGCACAGATGATCAGCAAGCGAAACTAACATAAAAAATTTTGCATCTGTCGTTAAACTATGATAGTCAGCTTGGTTGATATTATTATTCTTTTTTTAATGGTGCTCATACCTGGCGTAGTTTTGTACACCAGTACTATGAAATTACGCGTTGGGTGTTCCCCATTATGAGGACGAATTCTATAACAAAAGATATAATTCTAGGATTTGTTAGCAAATTAGGATGCCTTATGCCAAGGGTACACAACACGAGGCACCCCTGCCCAATATGGCACGCCATAAAAAGAATTCTTGTATTTATATTACATCCTGATACGCCGACTTTTATTTCAAAATAAACCTAAATCACAATGTTTATTCACAGTCAGCTAGTTGCCCTGTTGGCTGAGAAAAAGTAATTGAGCTACTAACATACAGTAGCCAGTGGTTAGGCCTGTTGTGAAAAGGCATTCTTAACCATGGAGAAAAGCAAATCTCAGCTTAGGACTTGGTTAACAGATGAACATTTAGATTCATTCAGTGAAGTACATTGCTATTTCTCTCTTGAAGTCCAACATTCCAAATTTGGTCCGTCGAAAACGTCTTCAAAACAGTAGGTTTCAATGAAATTAAATTGTTTCAGTAATTGAACGTGGCATGCAATATGATTTTTTTGAAAACTTTCGTACGCATCCTTTTTTTTGAGTTCCCCCCCTTATGAATAGCTTGAATGCAAGAATAAAAAATATAATCAAACCTGGCTGAGTGAGTTCTTCTTGCGGGAACAGGTCGACTACCAGCAGACTGAGGGCGTGTTGAAGGCGTTGGTCGACATCCAGGGGGAGGTGGGCGTGGTGGAGGCGTACTTGATGGGTGAACAGATGAATCTTGTACCGAAGGCATAATGATGAGTTGATTGCATTGAATACGTTTGGATGAAAACAAGTGCAGTGTATGTAATATATGAAGTGAAACTATAAATTCATTTTAACCTGCTAAAAACAATACATTTAATGCGGTCTTACTACTTACTGAATACAGCGCGAAACACCGCAAAGAGCGCAAAACAGCGCGAAACAGCTATGAAGACCCCATTTAATGCAGTGGTTTTCAAACTTTTTACGGCCCGTCTCCTTTGAGAAGTATCGCACCCCACTTCAAAAATAACTAGCTAACAATATGCTACAAACAACAGATAGATTCAAGTAGGAGGTAATCAAGGAGAAAGGACCTGCAGTTCAATACACAATATCCAAGTTCCCCTAGAAATAACAGATAGTTACCGGTAAGCGAAAGTATGTTTTATTCAAGAAACACTTTGAAAATAAGTGGATGAAATGTTGGCAGTTTGGGGCTGGGCTGTTCTTGGAATATATAAAAAAAAGAGGGTTTGGTACAGTTTAGTACCGCAAGTACTTCCGGTGGACGTAACATCCAAAAATTACGCCACTACGACGTCACAATCACGTCATAGGGCTTGTAGTATAGCTACAATCACCCAAAACGACATCTGCGCGGACCATAACAAACTCTCTAATGCCAGCGGTCTCTCTCATATCGAAATCATTGCGACGAGAATACGAGAGAAATAGCTTGCTGGATTTCAGGTGATTGTCGGCGCGTTTTGGAAGACCATCCGTACACTTTGTTTTTTGGTGAAGTAGTCAGATGGGGGTTAGGAGTGAGGGTCCAGTGTAGTTTAGTACCACAAGTACTTCCGGTGGGCGTAGCAAAACGAATTTTGCATATGTTATTTCTAACACCCACCTGACTATGTCATCCAAAAATTACGCCACTACGACGTCACAATCACGTCATAGGGCCTGCCAAATTATAATTACAATCGCCCGGAATGGCATCTGCGCCGTCAATAACGAACTTGCTAAAGCCAGCGATTACTCTTTTATCGTGATCGTTGTGAAAAGAAAACTAGAGAAATAGCTTGCTTACTTACGAGTGATCCTGCGCGTTTTGGACGACCATCCGCATACTTTGGTAGGCCTTATTTTGAAATCGTGACATCGAAATGACGTAATTTTTTGGTGACGTAGTCAGGTGGTGGTTAAAATTGTTGAGCAAGGCCAATTGGAAGTATATGTGGTACTGAACCAGTCCAGACCCAAAATAAATATATAGAAATAAAGCCAGAAAGCTACTTATGCATAACCCATATCTCATTCTTCTGAGTTCTGCCATGGGTCAGTCGGTACAGTATTACAGGTATTACTCACATGACACAATGCCTTAGGGACAGAGTGACGTCACAGGGGTAATAAAAACAAAACTTACGAACGTCCAGACGCCTAACCTGTCACCCAATCCAACTACCATACTCTACGGTACCCCTATTTAATAGTTATTTAACGCAACAAACCGTTACCGGTAAAGTGAGTTGAATGAATCATCAAGCTGAAACTCCACTCCCAGACGAAAGGAAACCCTAATAATGGGGCATATTTACGCTGAATAATTTAATGTTTACACATAAAATCGTACGAACTATCGAGACCACGCGTTTCAGAAACGCTTGAGTGGGCGCAACCAATCACAAATTGCAAAATAAATGTGGACCGCCCATTAGAAGTGTGTTGAGTTAGAGAGAGAGAGAGATTTATTGCCACAAAAACAAAATCAACACTAATATAAACATAATACAATAACGAAAATATTCCACAGTAATTGATTATTGCTTTGTGCGGGTCGGTGTGCAAGACCGATTAAAGTCATCTAGGCTCCCGACCCTTGTGTATGTGCCATATATAAGTTCATCATAGGTGGCTACAAATGAGATTAAAAATGAATATATAAAAAATAAATACGAGGAAAAAAGGAAACGAGTCGGCAATTTAATGGTATTATGGAAGTTACTAAGGGCAATTTAGGATTTAGAGAGTTCATGTGTTGGTTGAAGCCTGACATGTCCAAGGGAAAAATTTTCACGAAAAGCATATTTTTTGTTATTGGACACAGACCGGGATCAAAAATGAATACCAAGGACGAAAAATAATATTATCACAGATTCAGTAATAGACCGAGTGCATGATGTAAAAATATCATTACTTATCGATCTTGTTTATCGATCTTTGTCTGTTTTGTCTCAAGAAAGCGGGGTTTAATCTCCACCCAATCCAATTTTGCATGTGCGTTCATCATTTCACGGACCAGATGGCTAAATTTTGTAAATTTCCCCGAACATCGCTCCTTGCACTATCCAAAGGGACGGACTAAAAGTAGGCACTTGCAAATTAGGCACTTTTTTAGGCACTCATTTAGGCACTTTGAAAAAAAAGTAAAAAGGGCGTAATACTTTTTAAAAACATAATTAATTAGTTAAAAATGGTCAAATTAAATGTTGAAAACGCAAATTGCAACGGGCAAACTCAATAGCAATATTTAAAACGCAGTATTAAAGGCAGTCGCACGCGCTTGGTCACCACACATGCTAGGCACATACTTAGGCACTTCGAAAAATAAATAAAATGGCATATTCACTAATAAAAGACTGAGAAATAAACATATTACCCACACTGATTAACCTGATTAAATACCTAAGAGATGCACTTGAGTCTAGTACTGGAATTTAGAAATAATAAATTGTTACCGGTAGGCACTTTTTTAGGCACTTATTTAGGCATATCGAAAAAAAGGTGAAATGGACGTAGTAACTCCTAGAAAGAAAATGAATTAGTTCAAAATATTTAACTTAAATGTTGAACGCGAAAATTGCAACAGTTGAACCCAATACTGTAATGATTTTTAAAACGTAGTACTAAAGGGAGAAGCACGCGCTCTGTCACCACATATGCTAGGCACACATTTACGCACTTCGAAAAATAAAGAAAATGGCAATTATCACTATCAAAAGACAGGGAAATAAAAATATTACCCACACTGATTAGCCTGGGTAAATATCCAACAGATGCACTTGAGTCTAGTACTGGAATTTAGAAATAATAAATTGTTACCGGTAGGCACTTTTTAGGCACTTATTTAGGCACATCGAAAAAAAAGGTGAAATGGGCGTAATAACTTTTAAAATGATAATTAATTAGTTAAAAATTGTCAAATTAAATGTATAGCACGCAAATTGCAATGGGTGAACCGAATAACAATATTTAAAACGTAGTATTAAAAGGAGTCACACGCGCTCGGTCACCACATATGCTAGGCACATATTTAGGCACTTTGAAAAAAAAAGGAAAATCGGAATTATCACCAATAAAAGACAGAGTATTAAAAACTTCACCCACACTGATTAGCCTGGGCAAATATCCAATAGATGCACTTGAGTCTAGTACTGGAATTTAAAAATAATAAATTGTTACCGGTAGGCACTTCGGAAAAAAGGTGAAATGGACGTAGTAACTCCTAGAAAGATAATGAATTAGTTCAAAATATTTAAATTAAATGTTGAACGCGAAAATTGCAACAGTTAAACCCAATAACGATTTTTAAAACGTAGTATTGAAGGGAGACGCACGCGCTCTGTCACCACGTATGCTAGGCACATATTTAGGCACTTCGAAAAATAAAGAAAATGGCAATTATCACTAATAAAAGACAGAGAAATAAACATATTACCCACACTGATTAGCCTGGGTAAATATCCAATAGATGCACTTGAGTCTAGTACTGGAATTCAGGAATAATAAATTGTTACCGGTAGGCACTTATTTAGGCACTTCGAAAAAGAGGGGGAAATGGACGTAGTAACTCCTAAAAAGATAATGAATTAGTTCAAAATATTTAAATTAAATGTTGAACGCGGAAATTGCAACAGGTAAACCCAATAACGATTTTTAAAACATAGTATTAAAGGGAGACGCACGCGCTCTGTCACCACATATGCTAGGCACATATTTAGACACTTCGAAATATAAAGAAAATGGTAATTATCATGGATAAAAATACAGAAAATAAAAATATTAGTCAAAATAATTAGCCTATTTGAATATCCGATGAATGCACTTGAGTCTAGTAGTGATATTTGAGAATAATAAATTGTTACCGGTAGGCACTTTTTAGTCACTTATTTAGACACTTCTAAAAATGCGTAAAATGGGCGTAATACTAATAACTTTTAAAATGATAATGAATTAGTTTAAAATATTTAAATTAAAAAGTTAATATGCAAATTGCAACAAGTAAACCCAATGATATCGATTTTTATATTTTGCATATTTGAAAATATCTTAATTCTTTACTTTGTAATTTTGTATTTGAATAATTAAAATATAAGACATCCCCCGAAAATAAGCCATAGTGGTAATTTTAGGAAGAAATTTAAAATAAGACACTGTCTTAATTTCGGGGAAACACGGTAAAAGGTGTCTACCGGTAACAATTTATTATTCTCAAATACCACTACTAGACTCAAGTGCATCTATTGGATATTCACCCAGTCCCAGGCTAATCATTTTGACTAATATTTCTATTTTCTTGTTTTTATTGGTGATTATTTCCATTTTTTTTTTTTTCGATGTGCCCAAATATGTGCCTAGCATATGTGGTGACAGAGCGCGTGCGTCTCCCTTTAGTACTAAATTTTAAAAATCATTATTGGGTTTAACTGTTGCAATTTTCGCGTGCAACATTTAATTTAAATATTTTGAACTAATTCATTATCTTTCTAGGAGTTACTACGTCCATTTCACATTTTTTTCAAGTGCCTAAAAAAGTGCCTGCCGGTAACAATTTATTATTTCTAAATTCCAGTACTAGACTCAAGTGCATCTATTGGATATTTGCCCAGGCTAATCAGTGTGGGTAATATTTTTATTTCTCTGTCTTCTATTGGTGATAATTCCGATTTTCTTCTTTTTTCGAAGTGCCTAAATATGTGTCTACCATATGTGGTGACCGAGCGCGTGTGACTCCTTTTAATACTACGTTTTAAATATTGTTATTCGGTTCACCCATTGCAATTTGCGTGCTATACATTTAATTTTACAATTTTCAACTAATTAATTATCATATTAAAAATTATTACGCCCATTTCACCTTTTTTTCGATGTGCCTATTTAAGTGCCTAAAAAAGTGCCTACCGGTAACAATTTATTATTTCTAAATTCCAGTACTAGACTCAAGTGCATCTATTGGATATTTACCCAGGCTAATCAGTGTGGGTAATATTTTTATTTCTCTGTCTTTTATTAGTGATAATTGCCATTTTCTTTATTTTTCGAAGTGCCCAAATATGTGCCTAGCATACGTGGTGACAGAGCGCGTGCGTCTCCCTTCAATACTACGTTTTAAAAGTCGTTATTGGATTTAACTGTTGCAATTTTCGCGTTCAACATTTAATTTGAATATTTTGAACTAATTCATTATCTTTCTAGGAGTTACTACGTCCATTTCACCTTTTTTTCGAAGTGCCTAAAAAAGTGTCTGCCGGTAACAATTTATTATTTCTAAATTCCAGTACTAGACTCAAGTGCATATATTGAATATTTGCCCAGGCTAATCAGTGTGGGTAATATTTTTATTTCTCTGTCTTCTATTGGTGATAATTCCGATTTTCTTCTTTTTTCGAAGTGCCTAAATATGTGTCTAGTATATGTGGTGACCGAGCGCGTGTGACTCCTTTTAATACTACGTTTTAAATATTGTTATTCGGTTCACCCATTGCAATTTGCGTGTTCAATATTTAATTTGACAATTTTCAACTAATTAATTATCATTTTTAAAATTATTACGCCCATTTCACCTTTTTTTCGATGTGCCTAAATAAGTGCCTAAAAAAGTGCCTACCGGTAACAATTTATTATTTCTAAATTCCAGTATTAGACTCAAGTGCATCTATTGGATATTTACCCAGGCTAATCAGTGTGGGTAATATTTTTATTTCTCTGTCTTTTATTAGTGATAATTGCCATTTTCTTTATTTTTCGAAGTGCCAAAATATGTGCCTAGCATACGTGGTGACAGAGCGCGTGCGTCTCCCTTTAATACTACGTTTTAAAAATCGTTATTGGATTTAACTGTTGCAATTTTCGCGTTCAACATTTAATTTAAATATTTTGAACTAATTCATTACGACCATTTCATCTTTTTTTCCGAAGTGCCTAAAAAAGTGCCTACCGGTAACAATTTATTATTTCTAAATTCCAGTACTAAACTCAAGTGCATCTATTGGATATTTACCCAGGCTAATCAGTGTGGGTAATATGTTTATGTCTCTGTCTTCTATTAGTGATAATTGCCATTTTATTTATTTTTCGAAGTGCCTAAATATGTGCCTAGCATATGTGGTGACCAAGCGCGTGCGACTGCCTTTAATACTACGTTTTAAATATTGTTATAGAGTTTGTCCGTTGCAATTTGCGTTTTCAACATTTAATTTGACCATTTTTAACTAATTAATTATGTTTTTAAAAGGTATTACGCCCTTTTTACTTTTTTTCCAAAGTGCCTAAATAAGTGCCTAAAAAGTGCCTAATTTGCAAGTGCCTACTTTTAGTCCGTCCCCTATCCAAATGTACGCATATGGAAGGATTATTTTTCAATTATCATCAAAGATAAATTACATAGATAGATAATAATTTTTTATCTCCGACTTGAAATACCACAGAGGTATTTGTTGCCGTGACCATTTTTATTTTTCTAATTCTCAAAATAATAAATGATACAAACGCGAAAAATGTGCGAAAATGCTAAGAATATAGTTTTACTGAGGAAGAAAAGTCTCAGGGATCCTAAGCTGGTTACCAAGTAGAGACACCCAAGGTTAGGGTTGGGCCAAAATTTTTGCACACCTAGACTGGCGGGCCATGTAGGTGTGACATGAAAAAGTTACAATTCACGAACAGAATTTTATTTGCAGTGTTACATAAGCAAAAGTTAAAAACAATAAGCCTCGTACCCAACGACTAACATACCGCTCGTACCAAACCAATTAGCATTGGCCAAACTAAATATAATCCCATTCTCAATGAATTCCATGAGCTATTTATTTGCTGAAACATTTGGTTTTAGTTTGGTTGTGGTAGCATCAGGCAGGCCGGATTGGATTACAAAACGGGCCGGATTTGACCCGCGGTTGCCCATGTCTGTTCCAGCAGCTAATTAAGCCTTCAAAATAATATATGGCGAACCACGGCCTCTCAACCAGCGGTTATGTGAACCACAATGTGGTGGCAGGAGGTCCAGCAATCCTCTCGCACATAATCGTCCCCGCATTGATCTGAACTTGCGCAGAGTGATCATAGGTGCAGTGGCTTGCTAGTGTATTCTTAACGCTTCAGTACACTCCGCCATATCGCCAAACACTCATCATAATTTTAGACGCGACAGACGATTGAATTGTACTGTTGCGGTAATCGAAATTAAATTTTTTCCGACTTGAGCCAGGATCTTTAACTGGGAGTCTGCAGTCAAAATATTGTCACCCATGGGTCGTTCTTCAAATATCTCAGTATTCTGCGTAAATCTTCTTCGCTTCACAATCCCGTTCACTCTGAACCTTACGCATGGCAGGTTATTTGGGGGGGGGGGGGGGGGGGGGGATGGTCTTACCAAATCAATCTAAAACTACATTATTTATATCAACAATGTCAGATCCCCAGGTATCACAACAACACACACACTTTGGTGATCGAATGGTCGTGCCCAGTGATTTCCCTACACCCCCCCTATAGGGGGTGAACACCCCCCCTAAAATTTCAAACACCCCCCCTAATTTTGAGGTGCGATTCCACACTGAGGGGTTCTAAACCTCAGTCTGCGGGCCAATTACGGATTTAAAATGGCCCGCCGAACTTGAGTGAAATAGTTTAACCCTTCATGTGGTACCTTTTGAGTTTTAGATACCGTCTATTGTTACATCATTATCACAGTTTAAGCACGTTTATTTCGTAACAATTGAATTATTCCGGTATCTTATGTATACGTATGGGTATTAGGATTACACACTGCAGTATTTTAGATATCAGCCGTATATTAAGAAAGCTTAAAGATGTCACAAAACGAAAACTAGGCACTGAAAACAGACATTTTTTAGATGAATGACAGCGTTTTTATTTCTTTATTGAAAAGAATCAAACTTCAGGGATTTGTCTTCTTACCAACAAAATATTTCAGTTCTGAAGGAATACAACATTATGCGACATTATGATCAGTTGACGAGCTTATTTCAAAATTTAACTCATACAAAAGTCAAACAAACATGTTCAAAAAAATTAGAAATGTGTAACAAAACAAGCCATAAGTAGCCATTCATACAATGCCAGATGAGCAAGTAACTTCATTAGTCACTATCAGTTGCAAGTTACTTGTTGAAACGTAGTAGTATATATTTACGGTTGAAAGCCGTGCTTGTTATCTATTCCCCGGGAAGTCTATCAGCTAAATATTATAATTATTGATTTCATTACATAACAAACTGCGATGCTAGGTGTATCTAAAATCAAGCTTAGAGCCTATTTCTCAAAATTTTCTCAGGGCGCTTGACCGCGCCCTGAACCCCAGCCGTGTCGTCCCGCACTTTTCCTCGCTCCCCTTTTGTGGCCCTACAATTTCATTCTGCTGTGGATTTTGGCTCGCGTCAATCAACTTGGTGGGCCCCCATGTACATCGTTTCTTAAATACATACCATTTTTTTAGGAATACAAATAGCCTAGTTTTATCTCTAATAGCAAATTATTTACCACCCCCTACATTTTGAAACACCCCCCCTAAAAAGAAAAGCTGGGGAACATACTGGTCGTGCCGCAAGTCTTGACCAAAAAAAAATAGTCTCTTCACTAATGGTGAGCTTCCATTTTTAGTGGTATTTGGTTAACAAATCAATCTATAACTACATTATTTATACCAACAATGTCCGAGCCCTAGATATCACAACAACACATTTATCATTTTTTTTTAATATCACAAAGACAAGGCAGTACAAAGGCAGGACGATACAATTAGAACAGACTAAATAACGGCAAACTTATTTCAATAATCAGATGCAGGAAATATAAGACGAGAGAGATAAGACATCCTAATGCATTTGAAACATTCCTTCTTTCCTGCACCATTTATAGCAATGGTAAAAAAACTAAATTAAATCAAGAACGAGAAAAAGGCCCAATGTACTTTAGAATTCGCCAGTCTCATGCCATTTTTAGGGTTCCATTACATTTGAACCCACGTACATTTGAACCCATGACAATTGCACCTGTATGCTATTGCACCTATGGTATTTTTTTTGTTTTTCGGATAGTTGAACCCATACTAACCCTAACCCATGGGTTTTAGCACCCGCATATAGATTGAACCCGTGGATATACACATGGGTTCAAATGTACGTGGGTTCAAATGTACAGTCACCCATTTCTAGATATATGAAGAGACAGATGTAGTTTTTGAGTTGAGACAAAATTTAATTACTATGTTGACGCCTTCAATTCCTGGTAATAGGAGAAGTAGAAGACTTTCAGTTGGAGAAAAATGGAAAAGACTGCCTGGGCTGTGGCCCAAAGCTTCTAGGATACTCCTGAAGTGTGCGCAACAAGATGTCGCACAACCTGAACACTAACCGGGTGCACAACCTGTGTTCAGGTTGTGCGCCATCTTGATGCGCATACTTCAGGAGGTCCGCTTCTAGTACCAGTATATATGGGATCAATTTGATATTTAACGCGGTAGAAAGGAAAGTGATAAGATGGCTCACAGCTTCTTGGTTTTATATGGTAACAGCTTGTCACACACTGAAATAGCTATCCAGAAACAGGCGAACTAACAACCACTAATTAAAGTGAGATACATTCACAAATTCAGTGCATTGGAGATTTCCACAAATTTCGGTACACCCGTAGTGTGTGTACCAAGTTAGATTATAATGTTATTCAGATTTTCCTTATTTTAGGTTTAATACAATTTTAGGGACTGTCAGTGTTAGCCAAGTGAATATACCCCTGCCCATAGGTTTCAGTTCCTTTACACAACTTGATGTAAAGTAGACGAACAAAATTCGTTACCTCCATATTGGTACACTTCTGGAGCACCCAAAATTTTATTGTAGGGGGGGTTCATAAGGCATCGATCTATACAATATGATAATTATTAATCCAAAATTAGCACAGGATTTATTTTTCAGTCTTTTCTGGGTTAACTCAACAATTAGATCAAGACTCGATATGCTTTTTTAACGATTTTTACTGGACACAAAGTGTACATATGATGCATTTTGCTCAATATTTGTTTGCAAAAAATCTTCGCAAATTATGGGCCAGTTAAATTCTTGTTACTTGACTGACAAAACTTTTTTTTTCAATTTCCCTATAGTCCTGATATTTCTAACAAAATTTTGACGTTTTATTTTAATTCATTGATATACTTCTATATAACACATGTCTATGTTATTTGTTTGCAAAAAATTTCCGCAAATAATGGGCCAGTCAAATTCTCGTTACTTGACAGACAAAACGACTAGAAGGCTAGTACTTGAAACTTTTTTTTAAATTACCTTATAGTCATGATATTTCTAACAAAATTTTGCCCTTTTTATTTTAATTCATAGATATACTTTTATATAACAAATGTCTATGAGAATTTTTATATTCAACATTAGGACTTCATTTCCATATTTTGAGCACTGTTTTGTATTTAAATCTTTAGAAAGGGTGTGCTATCTTTGTAAATCTTATTGCGGCAATAGATAAGCCATTCTTTCATTTGATAATTCTGCCAAAACAGTATATTACAATAATACAAAATAGTTTCATTTCAAGCTCTGTATCCATTCCATGCTCCAGTGATTTCAACGGGCATGGCGACTCCTTTCTCTACTTGCTTTGCGAGATTCTCTCTCAGAACTCTAAAAAAAAGAACACGATTAACTAATAGCTAAGGCGTTAAGACGGCTGAATTACATGCCTAGCCACGTCGTCTCGTCCGGTTACCAGTCCATGTCAGGTATGAGATTAGTTAGCCAGGTCAGATGCATGAAATTGACGGTGGTGACCATGCGAGGCTTGTGGCCACATGAAAGGCAATCATGGTACATGGAAGACCTCTCCTTCTTAGTCAGTAAATTACTAATGCATTACATAAACTGGTTTGAGATCGCAAGTTAAAAACCACTGGCTCAGTTCCAATGTCCTTAATCTGGGTGTACTAAATCAGGTCGACAATCTCAAACTAGGAAGATTCTGTTCTTTTTAAAAGTAATACCTCCTTCTGTATACAGTGGGCACTTATGCAGGGTCTTGTACGTAGTGTGAGATAAAATCAACCAATTATACATTTCATACTGTTATAATTCATGACAGTACAACGCATCAGATAATGTGTAGCACACATGAAGATGGAATCGCATCAGGTTTCTAGTATTTGGATGGGCTTTTTTACGAGATGTGAAAACGACACAAAACCCCATCGTGAGTTGTTGTGTGTAACCCACCTACTTAACCTTAAAATCAACCAATTATACATTTCATCCTGTCATAATTCTTGACAATACAACGCATCGGTTAATGTGTAGATACATGAAGATGGAATCGTATTAGGTTTCTGGTTGGGCTTTTTTACGAGATGTGAAAACGACACGAAACCCAAAGTAAAAGGTACTTTCTTTTGTGTAACCCACCTTCTTAGCTTTCTCCCCACCATCGGATTTCCTGTGCTTTTCTTTTACTCTGATTTCATCTAAAAAAGAATAAACCGCCAGTTAAGAATGATCATCATAAGCTGTAGAAAAATGGCGGGGTGCCCAACTAGGGGTGGGTCGTAGACATTTTGGGGGGGGGGAGCTGATTATAAATAAAAATATTTGTTAGATTTGATCTTGCCCGCATTATTTTGAATATTTACATTTCAAAACTTTTCATTTATTTCATTATTTACGTTCCATTCACGTATTTTTAACATGTTTTTTGAATAAAACATACTTTCGCCTTACTATCTATTAATTGTAGCTTATTGTTAGCTAGTTATTTTTGAGGGGGGGCGGGGGGCGCGAGACTTTACAAATCCTAGAAAATGGAGAGCGGTTTGAAAAGTTAGAGAATCACTGCTGTAAAAGATTTACAAAGCACAACGAACCATGTCTGCTCTATGGGTTCGAAATTATTTACCTTTTACTCAAGAATTAATTTCGAGGATGGGGCTGCAAAAGATACTACAGATGTGAACTTGATAAGTTGGATCAGCGCTTCCCAAACTCGTGACACCGCACAGGACGCGCAACAAATTTTACGGGTTCGCAAAGAGAACACCAATTTTACACAAAGTACTATACTATTGCACTTTTTCAGACATTTGATTCGAAACACAATTATTGAAACTAGTGTGAAACATAAATCTCACGATTCCGAGAGAATACATGGGATCAGAGAAGCAGCACTCTTGCATAACAATGCAAACTCAACGGAAGTAGCGAAAAGTTTTAATATTTCGAAAGAGCGGTTGCAAGCTTGGTCGGAAACCCTCCGATAAAAATTTGTAACATTAGCACAGACAGTAACAAAGTAGGAAGCGCACTAGTCCAGCCCTAAAATAATCTGATTTGTTTTTTTGCCTAGAGCAGTGTTTTTCAACCGGGGTGCCGCGGCACATCGGTGTGCCGCATAATATTGTCAGGGGTGCCGTGGGAAATTCTCCAAATTTTGTGTCTATGCGGTGTAGCGCTCGGCAGAGTAATCATGTAGTACTGTTCTATATCAGACGGTGGTAGCATCAGCTGGTTATTTGCTTTTTTGTCTTTGTTTTTATTTGATTACTATTCAAGATGTCCTATTCAACATCTTTCTTCAATGTTAAAAATCTTATATTAACAATATAACACTTATATTGTGAATATTGGGTCTTTTCCCCATATTTTCAGCTGGTGGTGTGCCGCGGGATTTTCTCAATGAAAAAAGTGTGCCTTGGCTCGAAAAACTCTGGCTCAGAGTCTTGTGGGTGTAAATAGGTAAACGTGGATTGGTGGGCTCGGCGGTTTGACTCATTGAGCTGACTGTTAGGAATACCTCCGCCATTACTCTGTGTGTTTTCACATCCAGCAAGAGGATTATATGCGCGAAAGGATTGCTAGACTCCTCACAGTCGTAGGGTGGTCCATGTCATCACTGGTCAGTAATGGCTTCCTTCACCACCATGAATCTAAAACAAGTAACCGCCAAACTATCTCTCTAAGGACATCTCGCATGGACTCCTCTGTTCCAGAATACCAAAAAACTTTATTTACCTGATCCATTCTCTGTCTTTATTCTCTTCGACTCCTTTCCGATCGATTCCCTTTTTGACTTTGATGATTTTCTTTCTTCGTCCAGAATGTCTCGCGATGAACTTTTTGATCTCTACAAAATGAAGAAAAGATTGATGATCAAAACCATCATTTGTATTAAAATATACAACCTAGTGCCGCTAACAGGCACTGATAGCTGATTTTATCTGTCTATCCCAGCTATTCAGGGAATAACTTTTTTTAGAGCTCATCAGAAGACATTATGACAATTAAATTACTTTATTTACAACTAATTTTTGGAAAAACTAGGCAATGTTTACAACCATGCTTAAACATTTGTCTGAGCAAACAAATTGCGATTGTTACATCATCGTTGACTTTTTGCTGATTGGTCATTGTTACAAAAATAAAAAAGTAAACCGATGACCAGGGAAACATCCTGTATGTGCAAAAAGATCCAAAATGATTGCCAGAAACACAAATATTAAAACTGTTACATAGATACAAATTTCCTGGTGATATTTTAGCGATTTGTTCTTAAAATAACAAATCAAAAGTCTATACCTTTTCTGATTTTTCTCTCTTCTCCAATTTCTCTGCCTGTTGTGGACAAAATAGAATGTGATGTCATATTATGTTGAGTTTTCATCTCCTTGTGATGTCACAGTGTGTTTTCTGGACAGGAAACTCACAGAAACAAGTTAGCAAAAACAAAAAACAGTAGAAACAAAGAAAATAAAAAATGAAGAAATTGAATGCAGTTGGTTCACTCTCCGCAATGAACAAGGCTCAAGACAAGCTACTGATTGAAGCTTCGTAATTCTCAAACTTCCTCGGTCCGCTAGATGTCTCCAAAACATCAACACCGTCAAGTCTCCCACTCTCGTGTCTTGATTATGGCTTTAACGGATATGCTTGAGTGCCTTTGGTTACGCTTGAATAACATTTTTTTCCAAAAGAAAGCGGAAGCAAGAATATAAAAGTCCTGAAGATTTTGGATTTCCAGAAAAATTCTGAACAAATTTCACCACGAAGATTGAAAAATATATACTCCCCAGTGTCGCTGTCACGATTGAATAGTCGTGGCATGTTGGGTACTGACCTTTATATCAGAAGCATCAATCTTGCGGCGTTTACGTTCTGTAATAAAAAAATAAACAAAAGAATTTGTAACTTTGTAAATTTCAGATTCCTCATGCATATGATCCAGATATAACCAGGGCCGGCATGGATATGAACCCAAAAATAAGGACATCAGGAAAACACATTAATAAGATAACTAGAATTCGATTGGAAACCGAAGACTTATCGATCGAAAGTTAGGGGATCCCCCAAAACAGCGCTCTTACTCTATAGTGATACCTCGTGTCCATCACTAATTAATTAATAACTCGCTAATTATACGACATAATTCATCGAAAATCAATAGGCTTCTAATCCGAGCTATGAAGAATGCACATGCAAAATTTGGAGCAGATTCAACCGCTTTCGGGAGATATCGCGTGTATCTAACAGACAAACAGACAAATACCTATCAACATACTTACCGATCTTAAGATCGATAAGTAACAAAGAATATGACACTAGAAAGGATATCTCCAGCAGTTCTTCATTCTTTGGAACTATCTGTTTCATCTCACCGCTTTGGCAGTCACTCTAGTAGGTTAATGCTACACTAATCAAACCCGTTAGATCTTAAATAATTCTACAAGTCAACTGCAAAGCTCTCATTCACTACTGTATTTTTATTCAAGTTACCCTAACTGAATTTTCCCGGTAGGCTATTGTTTTGTCTAAAAATAAGGATAAAATATTTTTCTAAGACAAACACCTTCAAAGGACAAATCTTAGAGATAAGGTCGTTATGGCAGCCCTGACTATAACAATACAACGGCTTCAAGCTAAAAACGTGAAACTCAAAAAAGCTGTTTTAAGAAAATTTAGAAAGAATATATTTTTGATTTTTAAAACTTTATATTAATAAAATACCTATTTGAATATCGATTCAAACTATAAATAGGCACAAATTTCTTTGTAATATTACCAAATAAATACTTTTTGAAATTTTACATTCGCCCTTGAAACCCTCAATTAGCATAAGACACGATTTGGATAATGAAGGAGCCCATAATCCAAGCGGTTGCGTAAAGCACCCTGCGACGGAAAGAAGCCCAGCAATCCTCTCGCATATGATTTGAACCGGCGAACTCACGCAGGGTAACGAGAGGTGCGGTGACGAGCGAATTTATAGTGCTTAGCACGATGTGCCACACTGTCAAGTTAGGAATGCATGACCTCGGACAGTTTACAAAGTTACCCCGAAAGCCCTCCAGCAGGATGACGCACCCAACTCAAGAGAGCACATGGTCACAGCTGGTTGCCTACAATCAGTCAAGTGTAACTGATGACATCACTGATCGATTACGCGAACTTGGCGAGAGCTCAGAAATACTTTCGCACATGATTATCCCTTGCAGGATTCAAACCTGCGAACTCACACAGGTAGTCATACATAGGATGGCATTAGAACTCCTAACATTTGGAATGATGTGAAAACCGCCTGGCTGACATTTTCTATTTATGTTAAGTATCATCATCAGCATTTCTCCTACCTCTCTCTTCGTTATCCAAAGTTCGAGAACTGCTTCCTGATCTCTGTTTCTGCGGTGATTTCATTCCTGATTTTCCGATCGAACGACTACGAGAAGATTCCTTGGATTCGAACCCGATGCTGCTGGAACGATGATTACTTGCATCACCTGGGGAGGTTAAAAGTTTTAAAATTCGTTTCGAACAAAATAAAAAGACAGTTACATACCTTTACTCTGAACATGTCTCTAAATAAGCAGCGACTGACACCCGAACAGCCACTACTTTGTATTAAAACATGATAGGAACAGTCTCAAAGTCACTCCCTACAAGGCTCTTCTAAACTAATTAGCTCATATGAGCTAATAATTTGGAATGCAAGACAGGGCGTAGTCAGAGGGGTTGGGGGTCATACCCCCCCTCCCCCTCCTTTTTAATGTAAAAAAAGCTTTTTTTTCTGTGCCATGAATAGCAAATTTTCGTAGCTTGAAATTTTTTTTAGACCCTCAGGACCAGGTAGGTCTAACTTGACAAATAGCAATTTCAGAGAGCGCCACAAAAGTATGAGAACCAATATAGATTATGGATGTAACTAACTTTGTTTGCCCACTTTACATCAAGTTGTGTAAAGGGACTGAAACTTGGGTAACACAGACAGCCCCCGAACTTGTAATAGAAATAAAATAAGGAAAATCGGAATAAAATTATGGCCTAACCCTAACCTGGTACATACACTACAGGAATGCCATTTCAAAGTATTATTACCAGAGAAGATGAGACAATCCAATAGGAAAATCGTGAATCCTCACCTGACGCCATCTTGTCTTTACTTCTTCCTCTATCCTTTGACTTTTCAGTTGATTCCTTCTTTTCCTTCCCAAGAGATTTTGAACGACGACTGAAAAGCGAATAGAATGAATGTTAAATTGGGATTTTAAAACGTTTTTCTCAAAGTTAACAATCTCACATTTTAACATTAGTGCCTGGGGATTTGTACATAAGTTCCACATGTTCCATGGACCTTTCCCCGACCTTTGACCCCCGAAAAATTCCTCCTATACTTTACCATTGCAAAATTTTCGGGGTTATTTTAAGAGTGCTTTTGCGAGTTGGCGCCTGTAATATGGGGTATGTGTTTCAAACCATCATTATGATTCATCGCATACAACAATCTGTTTTTTTAAAAGTACCGGTAAAGAATTTTAGCCTAGTCTATCACACCTATTTCTACACTAATTTTTTAAAACTGCAATTGAATTAAAACTCCTAAGAAGACAGAGTGATCATTGAATTATCTGATTTATATTTAAGTTTCCGAAAACAACAGAAAACTAACGAATAGAGTTCAAAAACGCGGAAACGAAGTAATGTTTATGACCACGCTTGATAATCTGTCTGAGTGAAAAAGTGTCTGAGCGGATGCGAAAAGGGAGCATTGTTACGTTACTTTTTGCATCTTGCTGATTGGCCAATGTCACGAGGTAAAGAAGGAAGTCAATGCTCGGGGAAAGGTCCATTGAATCGGGTCGGTTTGTCCACAATATATCTACAGTCCAATGTTAAATTGGTATCTTCTAATTGCTTTACACACTTCTCGCAGTTTGGAGTAAGTAAGTCGACTATGTTGATGTCGCAGTCTATTTGTATCGCCAGGGCAGTTTTGGGGGTCGACCCCCCCCCCCCCCCCCCCCTTTTAATGTATATGCACAACTTTAGCCTTAAGTCCCTAACTTACCTCGCATCTGAATCAGTCTTCACTTTCTCACTGCTTGATTTGGAAGCTTTGGCTGCTTTTTCTAGAGAAAAAGAAAAAAATCCTAGAAAATAAGAATGTATCATGCAGTACTGCATTGTGCACTTCAGTTTTCTTAGTTGAGTCTGCTATTTAGCCACCGGCCCATCCCAGTTCAGAACGTCCACCTTTTGAAATGAAAAAAACCCAGTCGGACCTGCTAGCTGATACAGTGAACTTTTCAATTAGCAATTTCTGAACCCCCTGATACACAGAAAACTCATACCTCCACTAGCTTTAGAGTTAGCTGGTTTAGTCTGGTCCTTGAAATGAAATTCATGTTCTGGAACCATGGTTGAACGACGTGCTCTGAGTTGTCCTGAGTAGCTGGAGAAGAAAATATTGTTTTTTTATAAATTGTGTGGCTTCATAAAAAAATGTTTATAAATGTTGTCTTATCGTACAGACCAGCCAGCGGTTCCTAACCTTTTTGTTCATGCAGCGCCAAAGCATTTAAAAAAGGAAACAATAAAACATTCATAAAATATACAAAATGTAAAATATTCAAGCATCAATTAGTTTAACACAATTCTGTTAATTTTCGGGGCGCACATCAATGTGCCCCGTCCCATTAGAGACCCGCTGGTAAACAATTTTGTACATCGTTTTGTTCATTGTTTATCTTGCTTTTTAGCCCAATACACATACATATATTTGAGTCAGCCATCAGTAACTGATGACATCACTGGTCATACTCAGCCATCTGTAACTGATGACATCACTGGTCATGCTCAGCCATCTGTAACTGATGACATCACTGACCATACTCAGCCATCTGTAACTGATGACGTCACTGGTCATGCTCAGCCATCTGTAACTGATGACATCACTGACCATGCTCAGCCATCTGTAACTGATGACATCACTGGTCATGCTCAGCCATCTGTAACTGATGACATCACTGACCATACTCAGCCATCTGTAACTGATGACATCACTGGTCATGCTCAGCCATCTGCAACTGATGACATCACTGGTCATGCTCAGCCATCTAACTGATGACATCACTGGTCATGCTCAGCCATCTCTAACTGATGACATCACTGGTCATGCTCAGCCATCTGGGAAAATGCTAGTTGCCAGAAATAAAATGAAGATACAGTTGGAAAGAATGCACTAAACCTACCCCATTGCTAACGCATATAAATCCGGCCTTTTCTCTTTCTCTTCTTTGATTTTTTCGACTCGTTTCTCGAGAGCATTTCCAAGTGACGTTACCATGGGAAAGAAAGGGAGGATCTGAAAAGTGAAAAAATTATGTAACTGTAGCTCATAGGAATATGGGACAATCAGTAATCGGCTGTTCAATCAGTAGTAAGTTATAAACGAACGGTATTTCAGGGCGAAGGGATACGCGAAAAACCAATACTGGTTATCAGGCAGCAGCACTCATAAATTTAGGTAATCCTGAAGTATGCACACCAAGATGTCGCACAACCTGAACCCTAACCTTGTACACAACCTGAGTTCAGGTTGTGCGTCATCTTGGTGCACATACTTCAGGAGGTCCTAAATTCATAGGTCTAACGTTAACTTATAAAAAAAAAGTAAACTATTTATGATAATTGAAAAAAATACTCTGACTATCTGATATAACAGCTTCAACAAAAAAAGACGACTCCCGGTGTCGTTTATGAAAATACAGTTGATTAGAACAATCTTACAAGTTCAAGCATAAAGTTACACCCAGACATGAAATTAGGCGGCAAGTGACTCCCAAGACAAGTGAATGACAAAAACTAATTTTTTAGTTCACCTTTGTCAAGATGATGAGAGCATTCCTAATGGAGCAGTAATCCTTAGAATCGAGGCAAACCTAAAAAAAAAATTTTTGATGAAAAGTTTTGGATATGAATTCGTAAGTTGAACAGAACCTAAACTTGCTCAGATTTAGGAGTACTCCCGTAGCGTGTGTGTACCAGGTTAGGGTTAAGCCATGTTTTTATTCCGATTTTCCCCTATTTTAGTTCTATTACAGAGACTGTCTGTGTTAGCCATGTGAATATTCCTCCTGTCCATAGGTTTCAGTCCCTTTACACAACTTGATGTAAAGTAGGCGAACAAAATTAGTTCCCACCTATTGGTACACACACTTCTGGAGCGCCAATTAGGATATCAACAATTTCCAATAACAAAATCCTCACCACTGAAGCTTTTGTCAATTTGAACTGCCATTTGTGGCAAACATGACGGAAGTTTTCGTAATCCAAATGATTTGCTTTGCTTGCACCATCCGTAGCGTTGGTCCGAAGAACCGTCACAAAACCAGGGTAGTTCTTGCATTCCTGGAATAGGGATAAAGTAAGCTTAGAAAGTGGTATTTGTGTAGAATTATCAAGATCCCTGATTTAGATTCAGTTGGAAAACAGGATTCAAAAAGTGGAGGCTCATGAGGACAAATTTGAAAATTACTTAAAATCAATCAGTTGTCATTTTTTCAAGTTAAAAATTTTGTTCCCCGGTCTAGGAGCTGGTTTTTGATTGTCTAAGAGTCAGAGTCTTTTCAACTTTACAGCCCTGGAGGTCAGATCTCACCATCTTCAGGTCTTGCTTCATGGGGACTACACCCCCTAATACTCCATTGTCCCACCAATACCTAATAATTCCATATCTGACCAGGGATGTATATAGGAGACTAATGAGATAAATGAGGCAATATGACTGAACAAAACAGACTTATTATATAGCAAATCTCTGATTTTTACCTTTTCATAGACTTCTTTCTCCTTGTGCCATCTCATTACAATCTCGAGCATAGATGCCAGAAATCTTCCATACCTTGAAGCTTCATTTTCACTGAAACATACGACTGTGTAGGAGATATCAGAGAAAACCTGGCAACATAAGAGTGAGGTTAATGTTTTTATACCAACAACTTCATGTGACCGCTTGTCGATTACCGCTTCCTCCAATATAAGTTTATGCATCTGAGACAAATAACTGGCTAACTAATACCATACTGGACATGGATTGGCAAGTGGATGAGAGGCCGTGGTTTATAATATGATTAAGTCGTCTTAGCGGCTCTCCTCTCCCCCAGGATAAATATGTAATTTCTATGCCATGTTATCAAAACCGTCAGCAATTTTCTGTTTTCCTGTGCAACATAGAAGATCAGGGGTGTGCAACTTGCTGCCCGTGAGTCAAATGCGACCCTCAAAAAAAATTGCGCAGTGCGCAGAGAAGTGCCAAGTCTGAATAATGTGCGGCCCATGAAACAAATTTTTAATTTATTCAGTTCCTTTTCGTTGTAAAACCTATACCTGAGTCCAATTTATTATCTATGCCTATGACTTGACAATGACCCAACTTGTGCAAGCTAGCTTGTGCAAGTGAACAACGAAAGTCATAAAATCAAAAACCAAAAATTTTGTGCCTGCAACTACTAGAAAGCCTATGTTGAGTAAAGATGAGGCTCGCGGTTTCACCCAGTTATTTCTATTTGGCCCTTCTGTAGTAAAGGTTGCGCACCCCTGCAGCAATTATGATCACAAGTAACTCACCCGATCAAAACACAGCAATGTAGAGAAATTTGGTGTCCTTAGTAAATGCATGATCTGAATAAACTTGGCGCAATAGATGGCGTCTAGTGGTGAGAAAACACATCTTGGGAACACACATAGCTGTAGAAACTTCGTAATGGCGTCATTCTTTGAAGTTCCTGAAAGAAAAAATATAAAAAATTCAAACAATGGGGTCTTAGATATGAGATAAGGGCTTGAGCAAAATAGAACATTATCTTTTTTCTCTATTTCCTATTTCGCTCAAGAAATAACCAAAGTTATGGAATAGGGCGCTCCAGGAGTATGGTGAGTACCAATATGGAGGTAAATAATTTTGTTCGTCTATTTTACATCCAGTTGTGTAAAGAGACTGAAACCTATCAGCAAGGGTTAATTCATTTGGCTAACACAGACAGTCGTTAAACTCTTATTAGAACTAAAATAAGGAAAAACCCTTGTATTCTGATAAATTCATTCGGCATGACTGAAATCATTCAGCCATGTCCAAGTCACTGAAGCATGAAAATCTTTATTCAAGCATAACCAAAACTACTAAACCATAAAATTCTCTCACTTGCAAGGAACCATCCTTCTCTCTCACTTTTCAATCTAGCCCGAACTCTTGCTTTGTGATCCTCCTGTTTTCTTTGTTCTTCTTTTAATTTTGAAGCAAGAGATTCACAGCGTTCACGTTCACGACGTTTCCGTGTATCATGAGACTGAAATAAGGAAAAATATAACATTGAGACCAGGAAACAAATTTAAAATAAGGGTATCAGTAAAAATTTAAATTCTGAAAGTGGATGGGTAATAAAACCTTTTTTTAAATTCAGTTGAGAAGTGTTCACGAGGTTTCTGTGTATCGTGAAATTGAATTGATAGGGAAAAGGATGCAGAATAAAATTGGAGCAGAAAAATAAAAAAATCAGGGTTCATTTTATTCAAAAATTTTCAAGAACCATAATTTTACAGCAAGTTCAAATTATGAAAGTGGAGTATTAAAAATTGCGGGCTTTTCAAATTCAGTTGGGAATTGTCTGCCAAAATCAATTCATTTTTGGCTGCTTCCTCAACATAATTTGAAAACTTCAATACCAATATAAGACGAAAATGTAACCCTGGCAACAACAGGAAATATTGACAATTTTGTTGCTCGGGAATTAATTAACATAAATTCTGACAATCAGAATTCCATTACCTCATTATCTTGGTACATGGGAAAAAAAGACAGACACCAGACTCATACACTTACTTCACAACACACTTGAACAAATACAAATCTTTATTGTCTAGAAAAATTAACGCAAAAAAAATTGAAATTGATCAGAATTCTCTTCAATAGCACAATAATATCACACGTTTGAATACTCAAAATTCGATACTGTCCAGAAAAATCTATAAATCAAATGAACCTACCCCTTCCATTAGCATTCCGTCAACCTGTTGCCTCAGTTTGCTAATTTCTCTGTCGTAAGCTTCTGTTGGGACCTGAACGTCGTACAAACTCAAAGACCAGAATGTTGTGTAGAACTGAGGAGAGATGTCGTTCCAAACCTTTGAGAATAAATATTTTTTCTGAGAACAAGTCGATAGCAGGGCTGTAGTGTCGAAAAAAATTTACATCCCAGGACTGACTACAGTTTCTGAGCCATTTGAAATATGGCTCAGACTTCAGGTTGAAAAAAGCTTAGCAACAGAGCTCCAGCTTTGAGCTATTCAACTACAGATAACAAAAAACTTGAGCAGGCCAAAGTTGTCAACTCAATGCTACTTCCTACATATACAATTACTATTGAGCAACGTTTCATTACAAATATAAAATAAACAATAAAATGTACTAGAAAATAAAAGTAGTAACTTTTAGGATTTTGTTGAAAAAACAAGCAACCCAAGAAAATTTCAGGCAACCCCTAGGTTGGGAAACACTCCTATAACCCACCTTATCTGGTTGTGTGCCTTTAATCATCTCATAGACAGGGTTCATCACACTCTGACATGCTGTGATGTATCGCTGATTCTTTTCTAGCGAGGAAGACTTTTGTTTCGACTTTTCTGAACGTCGAATCTCATCGTATTTCGACTAAAAATTAGATTAGAGGGAAAAGTTGAAATATGTGTACATGAAGGTGGGCTGTATCTGATACCTCGTCCCCAAAAATCCACAAACAAACAACAATCCATGGCGCTCCAGAAGTATGTGTACCAATATGGAAGTAACTAATTTTGTTTGCCCACTTCACATCAAGTTGTGCAACGGGACTGAAACCTATGGGCAGGGGATATATTCACTTGACTAACACAAACAGTCCCCGAACTCGTAATAGAACTTAAATAAGGAAAATCGGAATAAAATTATGGCCTAAACCTAACCTGGTACACACACTACGGGAGTACTAAAAAAAGAGTAATTCCCCAACCTACCACCATGAAACCCTTTAACAACACTTTAGCAAAACAAGGAAATACTTCAAAAATCTTTAAAAACTTACACTTATCTGATTAGCGTACATCGGTCTTGATAGAAAGTACGCAACGTCCACGGGAGTGTGATAATCTCTCGCCAGAACATCAATAGGTGGGAAACGCTTCACATATTCATCCATGCTTAGTTGGATTGAAAGAAAGTTGCCAAACTGGACTAGAGTATCGTGGCACTGTGAACAAAATATAAGTTTTTTTATAATATGGACAGAAATAGCAGACATCACATAAATCATGTTATTTACTGCCATAATTCTATATGGTTTCAGCAGTCACATGTGAAATGAATCCTCTTTACTTCTGAGTGAGTGCACCATCATAATTACATATGACTTTCAACACAATGGGGCACACCTATGGGGCACACAATGGCAAACCATAGAGATAACGGCTCTCTTAACAATTAGTGGCACCTTGAATAGCAGTGGTTGCTTTTACAAAGCTTTATTCAAATTGAACAATACATAAAAAATTGTAGTCAAAGCTGATGACTAAGATCAAAGCAATGTCCCACCCCTTAAAATGGGATGAAACTCACAGAACTGTAGCAAGTGAACTAGATTCTCAACTTGCAATGACAACTTGAAAAGAACCTTCAAACCAACCTGGTCTGTGAGTTTCCCAACCAATTTCAAATGTTTTTCTTCTCCCTCCTCGAAGACAATCGCATGCCTATGTTGAGATATTAGAACGCACATCGGTAATTCTAGTTTTTGGAGTAACAAGGCTTCTTTGAGTCTATTCGATGACTTTTTCGTGTTGCGAATTTGTCCGAAGTATCCTCCCTAAAGATTAAAAGTAAACTATTTAGTTTATGATATTAGTTTGTCTGAATTCCTATTCTTGCCAACAGAAAAATTGCGAATATCATAGAAAAAAGGATGCTCCCGTCTTGGTACACATACTACGGGAGCGTTGAAAAAGGAAAGTCTGATTGAGTATTGAATATCAAACTTTCAAGGTAATAGCGAAGTATTCAAAGAAGCAATGTTATGAACCCCATGAGGGCGCTGTCGAGTGTATTATAACTCTGGTGATATGTTGTGATTTTGTTTTTCTGTTAATATTGATTGATCAAATTTGTATATTTTTTTTGTCATTCCCTCTAAATCTCCAGCCCACATGTGTCGCTGACTTGATGACTGTCACAGTCTTTCGCGACTCCTTATCTATTGCTATGAATTCTCACTTGTATGACTTCTTTTGTGTATAATTACATTTTTTTCGATTGTCATTATACACGTTTGTCAATTTTTCGTGCTTTAAATTTTGTGTTGATTTATGCATGATGGAAATAAATTATCTGAATCTGAATCAATATTCGGTCATTGACAACCGAAACCTAAAATCATTTAAACTTAATTAAGCAACACAAAACAGCAACTGAGACAGCCAAGTAGTCAAAAACTTTGGCCATGCAAACAGGAAGAAATACACTGGGATTAGAGCTTAGATCTAAGCTCGAATTTCGGGTCGGGCTCGGGCTTCTCTATCGCTGACTTTTTTAAATGAGGCGTTTCGACCGTGTTTTGGTCCCGAGAGATCGTTGTCTGCAGAAAAGAACAGAAGTTGCCTCATCAACACGATGTTAAACTGACTATTATCATATAATACAACCTTATATTACACAATCAGAATAGATATAATTAGCTTGCACAGCACCCATGCTGCAATCATCATTCGCAAGGACAAGCCGATACAAAATCAATGGAGCGTTAAACAATAACAATGAAAGAAGTTAACAGGCGGTGTTGCCAGAAATAGACGAAACAAAATAGTACAAACTAGAATATCGGTTGGAAACCGAAGACTTATCGATCGATAGTTAGGGGATCCCCCAAAACAGAAACTGCAGTTTCGATTCATCCGCTCTTGTAACTTGCGCACTGCGCATCGCACACACACACTCGGCGGGCTTCAAAATTCTCTCGCTTTACAAAAATCTAGATCAATATATCAATAATTCATTGATAACTCGCTAATTATACGACATAATTCGCCCAAAATCAATAGGCTTCTGGTCCGAGATAAGATGAATGCACATGCAAAATCTGGAGCAGATTCAATCTCACTTTCGTGAGATATCGCGTGCATCTAACAGACACACACACAGACAAACAGACATATACCTATCAATATACTTACCGATCTTAAGATCGATAAGTAATAATACAATATCAACACACAACACACACTGTACTGAACTCTTGCAATGACAATTCAAAGAACTCCCAAATAAAATAAGAATTTTCGAGCCTGCAAATCCAGTTAATTAGTCGGGGTAGGATTTAATACCCACAGGCCTGGGTCGGGCTGGACTGGAATTTTTGATCCCGATCTTACCTCTAATTAGGTTAGACATTAAAATTTGACAAGTTTGACATTAAAATTCAGAAAACCCCTTTTTAAGATTTCGACCTAAAATATGATTTTTGTAGATGATTATAGTAAACCAAAAATAGGTGACCCAACACCTTTATAAAAAGCATCAATCTCCAATTAATTCAGTTTCTGTGCCTATTCGGCCTTCATGCATTCAATATGTTATTCTCTTAATTTGGTTCCAGAGCTCTGGTCTAATTTTTTATGACTATTAATCTTCTATATCGGGGGTCGGCAACCTACGGCCCGCGGGCCATATTCGGCCCCCGGAGTAACATAATCCGGCCCTCGACGCTTCCCTGAATTATAGTAACAAAACAGCTGTTTTGCCGACGCCTGTTCTATATAGTCAACAGCCGCATTTGGTCATATACTTCCTTGTTTGTAAAATTTTTATCCAAGGGGTGAATCTACCCCACGTTGAGAGCCCCTTAGTCACACCCACCTCAGCTTTCAGCAGCTCTCCACCTCCCAAGGCTTCCAGTTGGTCTCTCGTTACTTCTTCTGAAATCTCAATTCCTGACATTTTCTGAACGACCTCCTTCAAGATCAAAAGATCAAGACTGGAAAATGAAAAATAATTGAAAAGTCATCCAATACGACAAATACTACGACTTCCACGTGATAGAAAAAACTATTTGACACCCTTTTCGTCAAACTCAAACATACTCAATGCCGCAACTTCTACTCTAATGTCAGTGACTATTAAGAACTCCCAGAAAACCACTTATGATGCAATAATATAGTTTTTACTAAGAAGAAGACAAATGAAATAGGAACAATGCAATAATTCAGTTCCTGACAAAATGGAAAGAACTTGAATGCGACCTATTTTTACCGGTCTCTACTTATACCTAATGTGATGTGGAATTTAGTGAGTAGTAATCGACTTTATGTTCCCAGACTTTCATTAAATCCCCAATTTTTCTAGAAAAACTTCTGTGGCCACTTTGAATCACAGGAACCAGAGCTCCGATAACAAAAAGTCACAGGTTGCCGATCACTGACATACCGTACCCATGCATGCGTGACAAATTGATCGGTATCTATCCCCATACCAGACATGGGATGGTAACCAGACAAAAGGCTGTGGTTCGCGATGTGATTACTCAACTTATTGGATGTTCTCCCCCTTTAGGACGAATAAGAAAACGGTACGACAACACTTCACCTTTTTCCAGCTTTCAGCTGATTCGCAACATACTGTAAGAGGCCAGACAACTCGATTGTATATTTCTTGAACACGGCTCCACTGAAGGATGCAAGGCCTACAATGATATAAAACCAGATAAATTAAAGGCAAGGAATTGGATTACCATTTCAGAACAGCTAGATCAGAGGAATAGCACATGGAGATAACCTCCAATTTGTTGACACCCCTATTTGTCAAGTCGCTCGCGCTCTGCTTCAAAAAAACTAGCTAGCAATAAGCTACAAATAACAGATAGTGAAGCGAAAGTATGTTTTATTCAAAAAACATGTTGAAAGTATGAAGATGGAATGTAAATAATAAAATAAATGGGAAGTTTTGAAATGTAAATATCCAAAATAAGGCAGGCAAGGTCAAATATTCATATTCTTAATTTGGACTAGCCCCTCAAAAATGCACAACCCATCGTCTGGGAACCACTGGTATAGTTCAGGGTGGTGCAAACCCAGGCCCCCGGGCCACATGTGGCCCGCCGCTTCATTATCTGTGGCCCGCATCGCATTCAGAGAGTAATCAAAAAATCGCATTTCGTGTTGTTTCGTCATAAAATTTATTAGAAAAATCTTTTGACGTATTGTCATCACTATTGTCACTGAATTAAATAGTGATATGGACAGCTGGGGAAACTAGCGAAGTTGAATGATGCGCTTGGCGGTCTAAATTGTTGTCTGGCTTTTTTAACTTTTTGGTCTGGAATATATGCAAACAATATAGGCATCATAGAAAACCAAAATTCGAATGCTGATTCTATTAGCCTAGAATGGCTATGCCTGATACCTATGTGTTTGCACAATAAAAGTGTTTGTTTTGTATTGCACTGTTTACCTATTCTTGGCACTATTGTGGCCCACGAACAATGCAAAAATAATTTTGTGGCCCGCGGAGCCAGGTCTAGTTAATCTGAATTCGTGATGAACTATGTCAAATATAACTTATTCAACTACTTACTCTGTAGCCAATCTGAGATATTTGTATCATCGTACTTCATTCTCTCCTTGAGAGGGTTTGCCAAAGCTTCAATGATACAAACTGTTACATGAAGTCATAGTTAAGAACATTTATAGTGCTTTCATGCTTGGAAAATCAGGCTATTTAAATTCTTTATGAGGAAGGAGAGCAAAGCCTATAAAACAATTTGACAATATGGGGTTCGTAAGCCAGTAAGATATGCGAATTAGGTAAACAAACCAGACCAGTGGGGATCTCAAACCCGAGAAAATGTACAAAAAGATGAAGCCTTAGTGTGGAAATATGGGCCAAAAGCTATCACTGGGTAATAGTATCAAAAGTCCTCAAAATTCTGTTTGTGAAATTCAATTTTGTCAAATTAATAATTTTTCAAAGAAATTTTTTCCAAATTTTCCTCAAGAAAAATATAAAAATAAAATATTTTTAGTTTCTAATATTCGATTCAAAATATAAAGGATACAGGCCAATGCATCGTAAGAAAGATTCGTCAAGTATTTGAAGGCGTCCACTACTGGATTTATCATGTTGTCGTATCGCTGAATTTGGTTCAGAATCTGAAATAAAGAAAATGAAATACCATAAGCGAATAAGAGTATTTGGTTGTATTAAGATGGCTTTTCATTGTCTAGCACAGGGTGGTCCAAGATTGGCAGCTTCGCGGGCCACAAAATTACTTTTGCATTGTTCGCGGGCCACAATAGTGCCAAGAACTTCGCTCGTTTGACTTCGCTAGTTCGCCATAACACTAGTCAATTCAGTAACATTAGTGATGCAACAATATGTCAAAAGATTATTTGGGTAATTTTATGACGGAACAACAATAAATGCGATTTTTGAAATCCTTCTCGAATGCGACGCTGGCCACAGATAATGAAGCGGCGGGCCACATGTGGCCCGCGGGCCTGGGTTTGGACCACCCTGGTCTAGCAATATGGTTATTGATACTTTGGGGTTATTGGTTGTATTAAGATGGTTTTTACGTATTTGATCATAACAATAGACTACAAGCCAGAATTCTACAAATGAGAAGTCATATCCTGCAAAATTTCCCTCAAACTTGCGTGTTTTTGGGATATATGGACAGCCATATTAAGTCAATTCCTCAATTTGTGAAATACCTAGAATCAGGTCCATGTTAGTTCAATGGGCGACACCAGTAGTTGTATTTAAAGCGTTAGACCCGCAGGGGAGAATCCATACTAAATGAAAGCCATGTTACCTGAGGACAGACAAAGGTAAACACGAGTAAGATTCCCAACCAAAGCAACTCCATTGTATGAATGGTTATTTGGAAAGTTTGGGTTCAAGTAAACATGAATGTCTCATAGGATATGATTAACAAATTTATCTTGGGGGAGAGGAGGCCATGTCAGGTATGGAATTAGTTAGATATTTGTTTTCAGGAGCATGGACTTCGTAACCAACCAGCGGTTATGTGAATCACCCATGAGGAGTCCAGCAATCCCCTCATGGGATTCAAACATACGAACCCCTGCAAGAGTAATGTGCGGTGGAGAGCGTATTCCTATCGCTATGGCACAACAACCACATCGCCACGCCATATAAATACATTTTAACAAAACAGCTCCTTGTAGTTATCGTAAACGTAACGTAAACGTTTGTAAACGTACTTACACAATCAAATAATACCACTGGGTTTCCATGGCTCAGCTTTCCCATCTGCCTCCCTGATTGTTTCACATTCTCCTTTGTCAAACGCCTGAAATATGGAATATCCAGTAATGCTTGGTGATTTATGGAGCTCCCGAAGTATGTGAGCCAAGATGGCGGACACCGGAATGTAGTGTGTGTACCAAGTTAGGCCATAATTTTATTCCAATTTTCCTTATTTTTGTTTTATTAGGAGTTCAGGGACTAGCCAACTGACTCTCGTAGTATTTGGACCTAAAATTATGCCCAACACCAACCTGGTACACATACTACATTCCGGTGTCTGCCATCATGATTCACATACTTCGGGAGTACCAGTTTTATTCAAAAAACAATCCCAATATGACCAAAAATGCTCTCATTCGACTTCATACCTTTCCTGCTCAAATTAGAACTCATTAGATACACATTGTGTCCTACATGTTCTTCGTTGAAAATGTTGAAATGTGCACCAAGATGGCGGACACGTAGTATGTGTACCAGGTTAGGGTTAGGCTTCAATTTCAGGTACAAATACTACAGGAGTCACTTGGCTGGTCCCAGAACTGGTAAAAAAACTAAAATAAAGAAAATTGGAATAAAATCAAGGCCTAACCCTAACCTGGTACACATACTACGTTCCAGTGTGCGCCATCTTGGTGCACATAGCACAAGAGCGCCCTAATTTATGTATTTATTTCAAAGTGTATTCAATTAAAATAGTAAATTAATTGATGATCATAGCATTTACAAAACCCTAATTCATAGTCATAGTATCATAACAGTGGACTCATCCAGCATGAATGAATTATATGTGATACACTTAGTTTGGAAAGACAAAATCATTCTAAAACTCATAATATATGTTACCAGTCTATGTTGGGTTAGCCAGTTATTTGTTTTCGGAAGAATGGACTTGATGAAGGAGAAAGCTATATCCGACCAACGATTATGTGAACCACCCTACAGCAGCAAAGAGTCCAGCAATCCTCTCGCACATAACCATCCCAGCATGCTATTGGAACCTGCGTACCCACGCAGAGTAATCAGAGGTGCCGAGCGAATTCCTAGAGCTTAGCACGATTAGCTACATCGTCAGGCCTTTACAATATGCTATATTTGCAGCTTTATTACTTCATAACTTGGATATAGCCCTGCTTTACACAAGATACACTTAGTTCGGAAAGACAAAAATCCTTTCTAACCTCATAATATATTTCGTCCTATCCACAGTCTTCGCTTGCATCAGCATTGTATCTGGATGTCGTTCGTAAACGTCGTTTTTCCACTCGCCGTACAGTCGGTACCTGGGTAACATGGATGGTATACGAGGGAATATGAGAGAGCTATGATCAGTTGAAAGAGTGTAGAGGTGCAATGCACGACGCTCCCGAAGTAAGTACACCAAGATGGCGCACAACCTGAACCCTAACCTGTACACATACTATGTTCAGGTTGTGCGCCATCTTGGTGCACATACTTCTGGCGGTCCCAATGTTCAACATAGTCGGTAGCAAAATGAAAAGAGCCGCAAAGAATACAGGCAGTGACGCTTGACGAAAGTAAAAATTGTAATGAGCTGATTTATAAATTATCGTCGTCTCAGATTAAATCAAAGTGATTAATATCTTAAATATTACCATAACCAAGACTGGCAGTGGCAAACCCTCCCCTTTTAAAATGTGATAAAAATTTAATCATTTTTCTGTATCATAGATAGCAATTTTCCGTAGCTTTAAATGCTTTTCGGTGCTCCCGAAGTATGCGAACCAAGATGGCGGACATGGGTAACAGGTTAGGGTTAGGCGATAATTTTTTTCCAATTTTCCTTATTTTAGTCCTATTATCAGTTCGAAGACTAGCCAAGAGCTTCCCGTAGTATTTATACCTAAAATTATGACCTAACTCTAACCTAGTACACATATAACATTCCGATGTGTAAAGATGTGTGACCAGAAAAAAATCGAAATATTACCTTTTCTGGTACGGCAGCATTCTCAGCATCACCCAGACTTCCTCAGACATGTTGGCGTTGCATTCAAGCAGTGAAAGAGCAGGAAGAAATACATTTGAAGTTGCCCCAAGGAATCCACCGTATACGGCATGCTGTTATAAAAGAATTTTACTATAAAGTTGCTTTAGTTCTCAAGTACTTTGATAGTGACTGACCGCATATGGTCGCATCATTACAGGCCAGTCATCCACCAAAAACTGTAATATGCGTTGCTTTATTATTATTTGTATCATCATTATTTCTTATCGATCTTGATTGGAAGTATGTTGATAGATATTAGTCTGTTTGTCTGTTCGTATGTTACGCGATATCTCACGAAAGCGAGGTTGAATCTACTCCAAATTTTGCATGTGCATTCATCATATCTCGGATCAGAAGCCTATAGATTATGGATGAATTATGTCGTATAATTAGCAAGTTATTAATTAATTAGTGATGGGACACTAATGACATGGAGATATTTCAGAAAAAAATGAGACAAGTTGGAGATAGCATTGGGTGTGTTGTTGTCAACTTTTTAAGTCAATTCTAGACGAACCCCCGAAAATTACTCACCCATTGTTTCTGTTGTTCCTCGTTCGCTTCGTGATACTGTAAATTGAAAAAAAAAACAATTGTTAAGCATGCAGGCATTGGGAGCGGTCATGTAATACCAAAATGATTGACGTCAGGGATGGCCAATTCAGAATACTTTACTATTTCGAATACATTCGAAATTATTCGAAAATGGACTGAGAAGATATTCGAATACATTGATATTCGAATATTCGATTTGTTTGGGACAACCCTGATTGACGTCATTCGCAAGTTTTGCAAATCGGATTGCTCACAACCAGGGATGGCCAATTCGAATAAAGTATTCGAATGTATTCGAATATCTCGTCATTCGAATATCGGAATTAGCGTTCATAAGAATATCGGATATTTGTGTGACGTCACACATTTTCGACGCCGCTCTCAAGACGTTTCCGTTGAATGAAAACATTCTCGATAGAAACTTGGGCGAGATTGTTTTCATCACTCATCAGCGTAACGTGTTATTTAGGCCGTAAACGCCTTTACGTTTGTGTTATTTTCTCTAAAACGAAAATTTTCCACAAATTTGTTCCACGTAACGAAGACAATTATTTTATTTTTGTACGCGCACGGAATTGTGAATCTGGTAAATACGTTCATCGGCGGGGAGTTTCTAAAGACAACGCAATTTTTTGATTGGAAAGCGGCAATTTAAAATACTGAAAATAAAACCGTAAACAAAAGTTTTATTGAGGCCCGCAAAAATTTGAAAAATGCTTTTCTAGGCAGTGAAAATCGCAGAATTTCGTGTGCCTCTGGCACACATTATGTTTGGTCGGCGTTTAGAAACATATCCTCACGAATTGAGGGCGGCATTTGCCTGATTATCCATTACCCTAAATTGCCGTCGAATATTTTCAAAGTATATTTAATCAATTTTGTTTTGATGAAATAAATTTCACTCCGAGATGTTACAGAAGATTTACGGATTTTTCGAACGGTTTTATCTAAAAATAATCAGAGTGGCAGCATTTCGATTGAGCGGAGACACTGTTAACAAGTACATCTAAATATTTGCGGAATTCGCAAAATACGGATCGAAACATTATTTAATCGGGCATTTTGTCGACGCAACCGCAGGTTAATTTGAAGACAATTAAATTAATAATGAAGCAAGACATTTTAAATATGCCCGTATCGGTCACGAATTCATCACTTTGCACAACAGAAAAATATATTGTTATATTATTTGTTGTGAAAGTCGACTCTTTTAACAGGTGGCATAATCGCGGCGATGAATACGTATTTTCAATTTACTGCTAAACTTTATATTTATATTCATTGTATGAAATGAATTATACTCTACACTTAACAGGATTTTATATCATTATTTGAGATTTTTCTAACGGCGATAACGAGTTGGCAATATTGCAAAAATACGTATTAAAACGTATTATTATATAGTACTTTTAGGTCACAGATCGCCGTGGACCGAATAGTAATGTTTTTTTTTTGACGTAAGAAGAAGCAACCGCGAGTTACGTTGGACACATTAAATTAATATATAAAGATATTTTAGAAACTCGTAGTTGTCATGGATTGAATATTTTACTTAACAGGATGATCATTATACGCTGAAAATACGGCTCTTTTAACGAGCGCGGAATCGCGGTGGGTGTTACCAAAGTCACTTTGGGTGTTACAGGCGGCAATGGGAATTTCCGATTTCGAAAATCCTGGCTGCGCGGCTGGCAGTGGTGGTCATTTATCCTCTACTAATTTATTTCTAATTTCAAACACAGCAATATGTTACACATAATAACAATATGGTTCACATAAATTAATATACAAATATACTGGTAGGTAGTAGAATACTCTATGCTTAAATATTAGAATTTTTAAAGGCATAATGGATTTTCGATTGTTGTTGCTTGTTTCAGTTGCCTGTATTGCCAATAAATTTTATTACTCTCAGAAAATATACACAATTATCTGAATACAAGTAGTATTTTTGTCAACAGACTTTACTATTATCATAATATCATGGTACTAATGATAGAAAGCGTCAGACAACTCCTTGGCTATCTTTTCATGTGGTTATTTGTACAAAGTGAATAATTTTAATAAACTGACTGTGTCACAAGTTGCTATTATTTTTTATTGATAGCTATAAACTACCAATTATCTTGTGTACCTATACTGTTGGTTTGTGGCTTTATTCTGATATTTTTATTGAAGCTTATTTCCTAATTTACTGGGCTTTAATAAACTAAACGAAAATGTGTTTTTTTCAATTTTAGAATGTATTCGGAATTCCAGATTCGAAAACATTATTTTAGAATGTATTCGGAATAGTTTAGTATTCGGAAATGGCCATCCCTGCTCACAACACAAAAATATTTTTCCGTGTCCACTTGTCATGAAAGTCATGAGGTAAAATTATTGTCAAAATTCTTAAATTTCATTGTCTTGAGAATGCCTGTTTGGTATCAAATAAAATACAATGTTCAGGACATTTCCAATCAAATATAAAGACAGTAATACATTTACAATTTTTGTTTGAATTTTATTCTAGGATTGTGGTGGGGAATTCCCACTATTTAAATATAAAAATGAAATTGGATTCGATTTCAAGTATTCTAGAATAGTAAACTATTTTATATTGCCCATCCCTAGATCTGCAGCAGTTCAATCATTGAGATCAACAGCTTAAGCAAAATCTCCCCCCTCCCATTCCCCCTCATTAAAAAAAAAACTCACTTCATGAAAGAACATCCTTCCGATACGAATGATTTTTGCCATCAGCAATGGATCACAGGCCAACCTTGGCCCGAGTCTGTTCAGCATATCGAAGACGTTTTCCGTTAGATCACCATATTCTTTGACACTGGGTGTCACTATGTCTCCATGCTTCAACTTTGCGGGGGGTAAGGCTTGGGACCCTTTCACGGAAGCAACTCTGAAAAAAAAAATGAGTTACTCTGGGTAACCCTGTGCAGGATTAAAGCCATGGTCGGCTTTCATGGAGTGGGCGAAGTGGACTGTTGAGGACTATTGTGTTGCGAAGTGGACTACCCAGAACTCGTAATAGAAATAAAATTAAAAAAATTGGAATAATATCATGGCCTAACCCTAACCTGGTACACATACTACGTTCCGGTGCCCATCAGAATAAAAAATTAGCAGACTTGAAGAAAGAAGACAAGATGGATATCCTGCCATTGCATGCTTGGATGGAGAAAAATTATAACCAACCTTCTATAGAACGGATCAATGGTTGCGGAAATCAGCTGACTTAACGCATGAACGAAAGAGTCTTCTGCCATTGCATAGTTGGTTTCATACCGGTCCATTAACTCTTTCGCATTGTCCCAATCTCCAACTCTCAATAATCCTTCACATAATCCGAACTTCTGATTTTCAAGTTTCTGTAAGTGTAGAATTGAATGAAAATTTCAGACCTTTCCCCTGAACTCTTTGGGGTAAATTTATGTAAAAAAAGATTGCAAACTCTTGATTGTCTCAGGTGGTTCACAACACGAGTTGATCAAGATGATAATACATACTTTGCCACTTAGGACAAGATGGGTTTACACCAGGGGTGGGTAACTTCTCTAGCCGGCAGGCCGGATGTGAGAAAATGAAGTCCTTGACGGGCTGGATTATAACATGAATGTTTACAACGCACTCTGCTTTGACCTTATATTGTTGGTTCAACAAGAGTGCTAAGGCAATTGTTTGTTCACAAAGGCAATTGTTTATTTTATCAGAGAGTAGAGCAGGGGTCGGGAACCTTTTTGGTCAAGAGAGCCATAAAAGGTACATATTTTCAACTGAATTTCCGTGCGAGCCATATAGCATTTCTTCATTTATCAGGCCTTAAATTTTTACCCAAAAATCAACACATATATATACAATGGAAATCTACATTTAATGGGACTTCTGATGCTGCATGTTGTCGCTGCGGGCCTTGAACGATTTCTCACATGCAGCACAAGTTGAAATCTACGATACTAATCACGCTTCTTTCATTCAGGCATCACTGTGGTATTTTAAAAACTAGCTTTGCTAGTCCGATTTCTCCGCCATGGGTTCTCGACCTCTAGAGTGATCGGCAACTTTCAGGAATGATGCGTAGGGCCACATTACAGAGTCTGGTTGGATACGATCAGCGGACCGGTTAAAATCTCGTCGCTGGCCGGACGCGAGCCGTATGTTGCCCACCCCTGGTTTACACATTAGACAGCCGATGAGATGGTTAAATCATATGGCGAACCACAGCCTTTCAACCATTTATTAGTCCAAGTCGAGTATGGGATTAGTTAGCCAGCTATTCGTTTCGGAAACCTAGACTTTCTTCTGCCTGCCTATGGTCGAAAGCATAGGCGCTTGATTTAAACCCCTTATCCATTCCCCCCCAAGACAAACAGATAAAATTTAGCTATCGAACCATTGATAAACTTTATCTTTAAACTGCATCTTAAACAATAAAAGCACTATTCCCATCAACTGCCTATATTAATTTGGGCACAATTAGATATTTTTATGGAAGGGCTGTATGTCATGTATTGTTGAGACTTTGGAGGAGGTCAAAGATCATGAAAGTTTGAAAAACAACAGGAAATGTAACTGTAGACCAGTCCATGATATTATTAATTCCTTCTCCCAAGATAAATATATAAAAGTTGATATATTAAATTGATACTACTCACAACGACTCACTTGAAGAATTATGGGTCCTAACTTACAGCATTACAGATATATTTGTGTTAGTGCTCAGCATGATTCTTGAATCACTTAAAATTTGCTGTTTACATCGCTTAAAATTAGCAATTTTTTGATGAAATTTGTTCAAAGCGAAGTTACTTACTCTCACTCAGAAATTAAGGAAATTGACATCTGAGATGATTTACTGATGGCCACTAAAAGAGCTACTGAGACTGTTAGTTTACTCAAAGAAAATCATGAATCACTCACAGGGGGTTCCGGTTTTTCCTCTTTTTCCTCCTTCTCAGCCCCAGAAAGATTCACAATATTCATTTTCCGAACTTTTTCTTTCGCTGCTTCAACAATTTTCGACCACTCTGATGTCAAAACATCGTCCTCTGGGACAAGCTGTGAAAGTATGAGGGTATCACGACTTAACAACAAACAATCACAGCTACAAGCAAGAACCATTTGTGATGCTTACGTACGTTAATGTAAATTAAATACGATTTGTTTATTAATTGTCTGACTGCAATACATTTATTATTTTACTTTCATTTTTTGTTGGTTTGTTATTACTAAATGCGGCACATATAATAATTGATAGATTATCACACGGCGACGGCGGTATGGCATATCGTTCTAAGCGTTTGGAATACGCTCGCCACCTGCATAGGTTCGCAGGTTCGAAACAAATAACTCGCGAACTAATACCATACCCTACATGGACTGGCAATCGGACGAGAGGCCGTGGTTCGCCATATAGTCAAGCTGTCCTATCGGCTTTCCGCTCCCCGGGATAAATATGTAAATCCTATCCTATCTTTAAAGCAGAACATGGTATTTTTTAAAGAAGAGCAGAATGACAGAAAATGTTGAGAGTCCTTGGAACGCTGCGAGAAGTTGAGAAATGCAGAACTAGGCGTCGAAACACAGATACTTACATGAACTAGTAGATCATCTGAAAGGGGCTGAAGCCTATGGGCAGGGAAATACCAACTTGGCTAACATAGATAGTACCTGAACTCGTAATAGGACTAAAATAAAAAGAATCGGAATAAAATTATGCCCTAACCTTAACCCGGTACATACACTACAAGGTTACCCATAAAATACCTCATAGAAATGAGTTATTAAAAGCAAACATAAAAAGGTACTTTAATAGAAAAGCAGGGCGAAATGTTGAGAATGCCTGGGAAACCAAGGATCCCAGAAGTTTGAGGAACACTGAATTATCCAAACGCAGATACTTACATGAACCAGTAGATCGTCGAGATCAACTAAACCTTTCTGCATTAACAAGGCTGAAACAATGTACAAGGACTCAGGAGTCTTCATTCCAATCACCTGGAGAAAGTATAGAAAAACTTTGTTACGATTGAAAAATTTGACAGGAATTGTCGATATAGAGTTGGAAAACGAGAATATCGGTCAGAGACCGAAGACTTATCGATCGAAAGTTAGGGGATACCCCAAAACAGAGCTCTTACTCCATAGTGACACCTTGTGTCCCATCACTAATTACTTAATACCTCGCTAATTATGCGACATAATTCACCCAAAATCAATAGGCTTCTGATCCGAGATATGATGAATGCATATGCAAAATTTGGAGCGGATTCATCCTCGCTTTCGTGGGATATCGCGTGTATCTAACAGACAAACAAACAAATACCTATCAACATACTTAACGATCTTAAGATCGATAAGTAACAACATCAGACAGCCTAATAGACCTAAATCACGTCAGATTTAATCTATGGACAATAGTTAGCCCATGTCTGTTTAAATGTACAGTAGGTAAAGGGCCCACCCTGAGCTAAGTTAAGGGAGACCAGTGGAATACCAAGAGTTATTGAAACCATAAACAATTATCACTCAGAGGTAAACAAGACTCTCTGTGAGGCTCACTGTGAGTAGGGCACCCACTGAAGTGCTGAAAGATATCGAAACTATATAAATATGTGGTGGCACATTACTGCCACTAAATGTTGATTTGAAGTCGTTTGAAGTACTGAGCACAACAAAACAAGTCAGGTCCATCAGTTGCGGAGAAAAGTAATTTTATTCAACAACAGCTCGATGTTAAAAACATAAATACCTGATAATGAGCAAACTTGAATCCCAGCATCTGACATAGCGTTGACTTCTCACAGAGCACGAGATAGTTCTCAAGTAATGGAACGAATACTCGCGATTTAGGATGACACTCAAACGATTCGAGGATGAGATCCAAGACTCGATTTGGGTCAATGTTGAAGCAACCTGGAGGGAACAATGAGATTTATCATTGGAAAAAGCATTGACTTCCTAGGTCCCTTCCATGGCATTGGCCAATCATCATCAGTTAATTCAGATATAACAATTCAAATTTATGCAGCACGCTCAGACAGATTTTCTAGTGTGATGAGAAACATCGAAATGTTTTAATGAGATAGAAATCGAAGGCCGCTGACTCATCGATCTGGCGGCGTGTATCCTTCGCTTTGACTCGATAGCGACACCGCATGTCCCATTACTAATTAATTAATAACATGCTAATTATACGACATAATTCATCCAAAATCAATAGGGTTCTGGTCCGAGATATGATGCATGCACATGCAAAATTTGGAGCAGATTCAACCTCGCCTTCGTGAGATATCGCGTGCATCTAACAGACAGACAAACACCTATCAACATACTTATCGATGTTGATCGGTAATCAGGAAGATGGCACGGTGTTGATTTCAAACATAATAATGCTCATGAAAGCCAGTTTGTGAATACCAACCATGGACAATCTCAAAAGGATTTTTCTAGAAGTTTGGGGAACATTCACCAATGCTCGAAAATGTGTTTATATAAGTTGAGGTGAACACTGATTTGATTAAATTCTTGTTTTTCAAGAGTTCCAGAAATTAAGTAAATACATTTTATGGCCACACTGATAGACTTCAATGGCTTGAAATAAAAACTTTACAAACAAAACCATCCTAACTCATTCTTATATATAATTAAACCGAATAATATTTCCTCTTTAATCAACACGAATATTTATTTCCTTGCAGAAGAAATAGATATAAAGAGCAACGCTCAAATACCTTGACACAAAAACAGCGTCAAGCATGACGATATAAAAAAAGTGTTTCTTTGAAATAAAATGAAATAGCAAAATGCGGGGATTGGGAAAAATAATAATGGCCCACCTATCAGCGACTTGATATTTTCCAGCAAGTACACGGCCCCCTCATCCTTGTTCTGCAGTTGAGCAAGCTCTGTTGCCAGTTTCGAGTATCCTTCCATCTCTTCACGAAGTAGATTGAATTTCTGCTGCTTGTAACTGGAAATGAAATAAATATTTTAATTTTAAAAAGTTAGCGTTATGACCTTAGCTGCAATGACAAAATTGAATAAAATTATCTCAAATTTCATTAAACTGAACATTTTTACATTCATGGTTTTAATAAGTTTATTTTAACTCCATAATCAGCATAAATGTGATGAAGAAATAAAAACTGATTACGAAATCAGGAAAGCGAACAAAACCAGGAGTAAGGTTTAAAATGTACAGAATGTATATAAGATGGAAGGTTTTGCCAGGAAGGGGTGGTACGTGCTCACTCACCTAAAAGTTTTGAATCAATTCACACACACAACCACAGGGCTAAAATAAATTAGGAAAAAAGCCCTAAATGGATTACCGTATTTGCTCGTTTTGTAGCCCGGGCCCATATTTTTTTAACCAAACTCACCAATTGGGCCCTTATTCAAACACGGGAGCTTGGTATTTTTAAAGTCAAATTATACAAAAAAATTACAGTATCTTTGAAGACAAATATTTGACGACACTAATCCTTTTTCCATGTCAATTTATTCACGTCAAACGTCAAATCCGCAAAAGAAGAAAAGTTTTGCAATGCCCTATCAATATTGAAAAGACGCACTTGGGCGTCGCGTCGCCCAGTCTGAGAACCACGTCCTCGGTGTTACGTAATCAATGCTATCTGTTATATAATCGGATGCCTGTGGCGTGAGTGTTATCTACCAACACTTAAAATTCAACAGCGCAGTGACAAAAGCGCTTCTTATTTCCTATATTATTCTCTTTCACTGAAAAATCAGCTTTTACATCGGGCGGGTATTCAAGCACCGGCACTTATTTATTTTTATGTTCTGTTCACACAGGCGGCTATTCAAACGAGCCCTTAATCAAGATTGGGCGGTAAAACGAGCATATACGGTATATAGTAAACAATTTACAACAGAAAGAAATTACTGTTTCGTCTGTCGAATTATGATTTTGATGGTTGGCATTCAGAGTATTCGGCGCTCCAGAAGTATGTGTACCAATATGAAGGTAACTAACTTTGTTTCCCTACTTTACATCAAGTTGTGTAAAAGGGACTGTAATCTATGGGCAGGGGATATATTCACTTGGCTAACACAGACAGTCCAGATCTTATAATGGAACTAAAATAAGGAAAACTGGAATAAAATTATAGCCTAACCCAAACTTGGTACACATACTACGAGAGTACCGATAAACTAATTTGGACAGCACTTTAAAATAGCGTTTCCCAACCTATGGGAAAAATCTTTTTGAGTAGGCTGTTTTTCAACAAAAACCTAAAAGTAACTTATTTCATTTTCTAGTAAATTTTATTGTTTACTTTATATATGCTATTGAAGTGTCGCTCAATACCAATTTGTCTACATAAGACGGTAAATGCTTTAAAGTTTAAACAATTGGTTAAAAAATTTGACAAACTACAAACAATATTAATTATTATTATTAATCACTATTAATAAAAAATAGCCGCACACGAAGTATGTGCGCCAAGATGGTGGACACCGGAATGTAGTATGTGTACCAGGTTAATGTTAGCCATAATTTTATTCTAATATTCCTTATTTAAGTTCTAATACGAGTTCAGGACTAGTCGAGTGACTCCCGTAGTAAACCTGGTACACACACCACGATCCGGTGTCCGCCATCTTGGTTTACATACTTGTGGAGTAACGAAATATACACCTAATATGAGGACATAACTTACAAAAGCCTTGTCTTTGTCTTTATATATTTTTGCTGAAAGAGCTTTGTGCTCGAGACAAGTTTCAGAGATTCCAACGTGTCGACGTCTAACCGTTCTTTTAGAAGTTGAGTCCCGACAACATCCTGATGGGGAAATAATATAAAAATTCAGTCAGTCAGTAGTTTTTTTATAAATGCCGAAAAGTACAACATTGTACAAATATAATTCACAATAACCGACCTTACAAATCTAATACACCATACCACAGAAAATGGTTGCAGAAAAGAACTCATGAAAATGAAAACCATTATTTTACTTTCATGAATTACGGTAAGGAAGTATTTCAAAACCCTTCAAATTCATCCTCACTATCACTGTCAAACACTTTAAGAGTTATGACGTATAGCTGAATTTAGTGCGATCAGAGTTTGCATGTACAAGCAGGCCCTCTTAGTTTGGCAACTCTTTTTGAATTTTTGAACTAGACATAATGCAAGATAGCCTATACAGTTAATCAACTTGCTCACTGACTTTATCCAGAATTTTATAACCATTAGAAGTATGAGACTTCGAATTTGGCTATGACATCAGAGAATCCGCAATTTTAATTCTGTGTGTACACAGATTGAAAACATTCGAGGCCTGATTCAGATAGGAACTCACCTTACAACTTGCACCATGACAAGGAATTTATCTCGGACATTTTTTTCCTGCAAAGCCGTTATCTCGATGTCAATCATTGAGAATATATCAACGATAACAGAACAAATTGATGGATGTTTTTCCTGAAAATATAAAGGTTTGTGAATTTCATCAGCGAACATAAGCATAATTGTATAAGAAATGACCGAATCTCTTCCACAAAATAGTAAGTCTATTTATGAGCTTTCGTTAGATCATAGTATAACAAGTTATGGCTTAATCAAACAGCAATAATATTAATTGCTGTTCAGTAAACAATTCCCTAGTACAGTGGTTCCCAATCTTTCTACCCTGGCGGACCGATAAAATTCAATGTACTCACGGACCGGCAAAACATAGAAACGAGAATATCAGTCGAAGACCGAAGACTTATCGATAACGCGCAAAAAAAAATTAATTAATTAATAACTCACTAATTATACGACATAATTAACCCAAAATCAATAGGTCTGGTCTGAGATATGATGCATGCACATGAAAAATTTGAAGCAGATTCAACCTCGCGTTCGTGAGATATAGCATTCATCTAACAGACATACAGATAGACAAATACCTATCAACATACTTACCGATCTTAATAAGATCGAGTAAGTAATGAACGGAACAGAAAAGAATAACATATATTTGTGTATATATACATATAAAAGGCACACTTAAAAACATATCCCCACGAAGAACTATCAAATAATGTGCCAGCCAAAAATTGAAATGTGTGAAACATAAAATAATACCATATATTTGCGTAATGAAATGCAGTACTGGGCACCCATTATGAGTAAAAGGACATCCAGGGCAGCAGGGAACCAATACCCTAGTACACCCCAAAGCTACATTCGTGATTATTAATAAAACCTGAGCAAGGTTTTTTTTTTATATCAAGTGGAATCATGAATAAGAAGATTTTCATGTTTGTTTTTGCTACGATATAATGGGTAAAAAATATAAGTTTTATCATTCCGCGAACTAAGCCTTTATAAAGTTATTTCTTCAATAAGATCGTAAAAGTTAATAAAGAATAATTTTTAAAAATAACAACAGCCTCCCATTCAGTTAGGGGCGTAGCAAGGGTGTGGTTTTAGGGGTTAATCCCCGACCTTTTGAAATGTAAAAAAAAAATCATCATTGTGTATCATATATAGCAATATCTCATAGCTTGGAATGCTTCCTAGACCCTCAAGACCAAGGGTGGGCACGGTTTTGGACAACGGGGCCAAAAATTTTGCCCGATCTCAACTGGCGGGCCATGTAAGTGCGACGTGAATGTTACATTTTATGAAGAATATTTACATGGTTACAAAAGCAACATTGTAAAACAATAAGCCTCGTGCCAAACTAAATTAAATCGCAATCTCAACAAATTCGTTCAGCTATTTTTTTTCTAAAACATCAAAATTTGGTTTTAGTTTGGTTGTGGCAGCATTGGGCGGTCCAGATTGTATTACCTAGCAGACCGGATTTGACCCTCGGGCCGTACTTTGGCCATGTCTGCTCAGGTCTGATGAAAACACTCTTATTCCAGCGTTCGGTCGTCCCCACTAGCCGTTTCGATCTAATTTGGCAAATAAAAATTTCAGAACCCCCCTTCAAAAATTTCTGGCCACGCCCCTGCATTCAGTTACCACGCCCCCTGCATTCAGTTACAATTCCACAAGATAACCAATTTAAACCAGAAAGATTCATTCACAAACAGCAGTTCTTTATATCAGTGGCTTCTTGACCAGAGCTGGGAACAGAAAACAAAACAGAAAACAAACCTTCAGGGCACTGATTAATCCGACCAGCTGTTCGTTCTTGAGACATTTCGCCAAAACTTGACGAACGACTTCGTATAAGATTCTACGGACATCTGAAAAAATTTGAATAGTTTAAAATAAAATTTCCATTAATATCTAGAAGAGAGGAAAGCTGATAAAGTGGCTCAATCATATGGCGAACCAAAGTCTCTCAGTCAGTTACCAGTCAATGCCAGTTATGAGATTAGTTTCAGATGCATAGACTAAGATATTGTTGCGAATAATAATCAACCAGCAGTTGCATGAATTACTCCAACAGCGAATAGTTTTATAATCCTTGACGTTTATAGTTGTAGGAAATTGCCGCATAGGAAAAATCATCGCATGAAAATCGCTGCATTATGCCGTAAAACAAGTATTTGTGATAGAATCAGTCTGAGGTATATGAAGTACCTTTTTACTTTAAAAAATCTTCCAACCCTACAGCAAATTTTCCGGACATGCATATTTATCCCCCAAAGAATTCAAACATAGGTGACCACATCTGGGGTTAACATACATAACAGACACAAAGTACAAACTGCTGTTTAGATTTAGGACAGGATTTACATAATTATCCCAGGGGAGAGGAAAGCCGATAGGATGGGTTAATTATATGGCGAACCACGGCCTCTCGTTCTGTTACCATCCTATGTCAAGACGTGATTAGTTAAGTATTTGTTTTGGGGATCATGGGACTTGATGGTGGAGGAAGCCGTACCTGACTAGCGATGAAGTGAACTTTCTTTAGGAGAATGCATAGCGCGGCTCCAAGCTTGATTATACGGTAAAATTATCATAAATAAGAGTAAAATATCACCTTTTCCTTGAACGACTTCTACTGGTCTTTTCTGGGCTGAGATGAAATGCTCACATTTGCTGATTCTGAAAAAAAAAAATAGCAAAGTAATATAGAATTCATATTTATCCTGAAAGTAGAGAAAGCCAATGAGGCAGCCTAATCATAAATGGCCTCGCAATTAACTAACTGTGTTATGTACACTACTCGAGGACAATATAGAGCCAACAAGGAATTCAAAATTGCAAAACTGCACAGAGTTGTTTTAGTTGCCAGAGATGAAATAACAAGAACGCTTCTTATTTTCCCAAAACATTTTTTTCTCTACTGGACTGGCAGAGAAACGCAAGACCTACAGCCTAGGCCCACACCAGTATATCCCACACTAACTGCTTAAATAACGCCTAACAAAAATGTGACTTGAAATTTCAAAGGTAATTAAGAAAAAAAGCCTGTGTGACGCTGGATAAAAATCTTGGAACATATGTTTAGTTCAAATTAAACTCACTAAACTTAAACTAAGCAGGTATGTCAGTATGTCCCACGAATAGATAATTTATTTTAAATCATGGTATCAAAATATAACAGCACATATGACTAGGCGGTGTGCTGCATCGCCCCAAGCAGCCAAGAGAATATGCACTACACCTCTGATAACTCTACAGGTATGTGGGTCCGCTTACTCTTGACTATTGGTGCACTTTCTAAAGCTTTTTTAAGATTTTGCCCCTTTTTTCCGATTTTCTGTATATTTGTTTGTTTTGCTGTAACGATAAATACAAACTAAACTTTACGCAAACTTGAAATGACCCAAATGCAGGAATGAGGTTTCAACATGCCATAAACACCAATAAACAAAACTAAACAACTGTAGTACAGCTCACATTTCTGCTTTTCCAGATTTCTCCCATTCTTTAGCAATTTCTTTCGTCACAAACTTGAAATGTTTGTTGTTTTGAATCATATTTCCAGACAAGCTAGCAGGTAAACACATGCAAACGCTGAAACAACTGAGAGCAAAATCCAATGCCGTTTTAGTGAACCGGATTAACAGAGTCAAGATTCACGAATCCGGATGTGCTTTCTATTTCAACCGCGTAAGAAGTTGCGAGGGGGATTTTTTTAACCCCGGGGAGCCCAGACAATGATAGAGTTGAAGGAAAAATCTGATATTTGGGATTCTTAGTTCATTTTGACCATGTTGAGCACACATTTATCTCATTTTGACTATCGACCTAATTCAACCCCACTTGGAAAATGTGACATCTGTGTTACAATGGACCTTTCCCCGACCTTTGACCCCCAAAAATTCTTTCTATACTTCATCATTGCAAAATTTTCGGGACTATTTTAGGAGTGGTTTTGCGAGTTGGTGCTTGTAAAATGGGGTATGTGTTTCAAACCATCATTATGATTCATCGCATACAACAATCTGTTTTTTAAAAGTACTGTGATAACTTGGAAATGCAACTCAATGTATCTATTTGTTTATACAGCTGCAGTCAAGCGATGATTGCTGTGGCGTTTTAAATCAGACACCAATCATTGCTGTGCTGTAGATGTAGTGTGTTAATTCTTTCAACTTTATTCATTTAACTATTGAGCCGCTTACTGTTAGCATCAGCAATTCGATACGTATTTGTTTTCTTGTTTAATAACATTTGCTCGTGTTATATTATTTTAGATTCATTCTAAGAGTGCTTTCAATTTAAGTTGAATAAAGCCTTATATCAAGGTACTATATTTCTCATTCATTACAATTTATTCAACTTAATCATTTCACAAGAGTATTCTGGTACAAGCATGGACAAGGTTCTGAGACCAGAGAGACTGGAGGTAGATCCTAACTCTAGTGAAGCATCCTGTGAGTGGCTGCACTGGAAGAAGACTTTCGATAATTTTCTAAACGCCTTGCCGTCTGAAGGCCTTGATAAACTTGGTGTACTGGTGAATTTCATATCTCCTCGTATATTCCAAAACATTGAGGAGGCAGAATCGTACGATACTGCGATTGAGATTCTGAAAACAATGTTTGTCAAACCTCTCAATGAAGTTTATTCTCGGCATGTTCTGGCAACCAGGAACCAACAAGCATCTGAAAATGTAGACGAATACATGCAAGCATTGAAATCGTTAAGCAAACATTGTGATTTCAAAGCTGTATCTGCTGTTCAAAACCGAGATGCTTATGTCCGAGACGCTTTTATCCGGGGGTTAAACTCCACATGGATACGACAGCGTTTGTTGGAAAACAAACACCTTGATCTTAATACGACATACGATCAAGCCAGAAGCTTAGAAGTAGCAATTAGAATGCTGAAGCTTATCGAGTATCCGATCCTTCTACTGTGTCTGCGGCTGCTCAAAACAGTGAAACTCAAAACGATGAGACATCGTGTGATATCGAGAAAATATCTGCTACTGCAAATTCCGCGTGCTTTTTCTGTGGCGGAAAGAAACATCCTCGTTCAAAATGTCCAGCCCGAAATGTGTTTTGTTTCAAGTGTCATAAAAAAGGACATTTCATAAAAGTCTGCAGAGGAACCGTTTTCAACCCACAAAATCCTGACGAAGTCACTGCATGTTCTAACTCGTATATATTAGGAATGGCTTTTGACAATACCCCGAAATCATTGAGAGGGTCGTCGTCTGTGATTCATATTGAAGGACACAAAGTACGCAAACTTTTTGATAGTTGCAGTAGTCAGAGTTTCATACACCCTCGTCTCATAGAAAGGTGTAACCTCCCAATCAAAAGGGACACAGTTAAGGACAAGGTAGCAATGGCTTCTCTGGCGTGTTCCATGCCTATAAAAGGTTGCACAGCAGCTGATATTGAATATCAGGGCCGACACTATCAAAAATTCATATCGAGAGTAATGGATGATCTATGTTGTGACATTTTACTTGGAATAGACTTTCAAGGACAGCATCAAAGTGTAACTTATAATTACGGCGGCGATCGACCTCCAATGTCTGTATGTGGCTTTTCAACTTTCAAAAGTTTGCCACCAGAACCATTCAAAAATCTGACTGCTGACTACAAATCCTATTGCTACAAAGTCGCGTTGGTATTCCAAAGATGATAGAAAGTTTATTGAAATGGAGGTCAACCGTTTGTTACAGGAAGGAATTGTAACGCCTAGCAGATCTCCGTGGAGAGCTCAAGTTGTCGTCGTAAAGGGTGAAAATGGAAAACGAAGGTTTGTAATCGATTATTCACAGACCATCAATAAATTTACTCAGACGCGTTTCCTTTACCTAATATGAGCGATATAATCAACGAAATTGCTCATTATCGTGTGTATAGCACAGTGGATTTAAAAAGTGCATACCATCAGGTTCCACTTGAAAAGGAAGACCAGAAATATACTGCTTTCGAAGCTGCGGGTGCTCTGTTCCAGTTCACTCGTTTACCGTTTGGAGTCACAAATGGTGTGGCCTGCTTCCAGAGGGCAATGATGAACCTGGTAAAAGAAGAAAACCTGACCGGTGTTTTTGCGTATCTCAATAACATTACCATTTGTGGGCAATCAATCAATCAATCGTTTATTTTGTCATCACAAAAAAACACGTTCAAACATAAAGTGACATAATGAATAAATTACAGTACTAATCATGTTTTTGCGTGACCGGAGTCGCGAGGGACCTAAGAAGGTCTTCAAGCAGCGACACCTACAGCGCTACAGGTTAGAATAAATATAATTAAATGAGGGATAAAATGAATAAATCCTAGGAATAAGTCACAACTGATACAATTACAGCGACATTCGAAATGTATGCGATTATGACACAGTAAAACAGAAAATGTAACTTTCACGGAATAATACTAACAACTAATAAAAACGCGAGGAAGCAAGATAAAAGCACAGAAAAAATATAGGAAGGTAAGTTTGGCGGAATATGCAACTAAAAGCAATATAAGGCAAACAGTAAATCGAAAATATTTACAGCAAATGCAATTTAGGAGACACTTACGAAAAATTGATAAGGTCTAATGAGGAATACAAACAAACTATTACATCTATATAATGTAAATAATAAAGAGGAAAAGATAAAACGGCCTGGTCATTGAAAATAATAGCGAACGTAGGTTAAGGGCAATAAGCTATCGCTCTCCACTCTGAACGATTTTTGAATCAACTATTAATGTAGCAGATACTCTCGGATTCCGATTCCTTGCACCTATTTTCGTTCGAGTTGATTGACGTTAGCCAGTGTAGGCCAGATCGTTACGGTAATAAAAAGTAAGCGATCTTAGTAGAAATTTCAGTGGTTACCCGTACTGGTATAAGAGGAGAGATATTCACCGATATATTTATTTTTTAGGTCTCTTTTAAAAGTGCAATATGCTAGGTATCTAATGGTATTAGGTAAAGCGTTCCACAGTTTCACACCTATATATTTAATGGATTTCTGTGTTCTGCTCGAGGAGTACCTTGGGACATGGAATGAACCTGATGAAGCCGATCTGGTAGAGTAGGAATGGATATTACTCTGCTTCGTAAAAAATTCGGTGAATGCCATGGGAAGTTTGTCATCAAAGTACTGGTGCATGAGTTTCAATACCTCAGATTCATGAATATGACCAAGTTTAATTATTCCACATCTGTGGTATAAAGGATCTAGTCTAGACCGAAATGGTGCGTTACATATGGATCGAACTGCTTTATTTTGTAAAACCTCCAATCTTCGAAGGAGAGTAGTCGATGCGTTACCCCATGATATGATACCATACTGTAGATATGACTGGAAAAGAGAAAAATAGACCATTCGAAGGACTGGCATGGTAAGAAATTTTCTAAGTTTGTATAACATACCAGTTGCACTTGCCAGCTTTCCAGCAACATAGTTAATATGGGTGGCCCATTTCATTTGATCATCAATGTGGATGCCAAGGTATTTAAAAGAGTTCACATTTTCGAGTAGAGATCCATTAATGCTAATCTCAAGTCGAATTTTATTTTTACGATTATTTTTGTGGCTAATCAATAGGCATTTAGATTTTTCGACATTAATCGTGAGTTTATTGTTAGTCATCCAAGTTGAAATTTTATCCATTTCAGAGTTCATACCCAATTCCAAATCACTTGGAGAAGCTGAACTTCCAAACAATCCGGTATCATCAGCAAAGAGTTTGACAAGCAAGTTAGTGGCGTGCGGAAGATCATTGACGAAAAGGAGGAACATTAATGGGCCAATTATCGAACCCTGTGGAATTCCACATTGTACAGTTGCAAGCTCGGAGCAACTTGATCCGATTTTTACACACTGCTGGCGATAACTCAGATAGCTCTGGAAAAATTTTGACGCGTGGCCGCGAAAACCATAATGGTTCATTTTTCTAATTAGTATGCTATGGTCAACGGTATCGAATGCCTTTTTGAGGTCAAGAAAAATAGCACTGATAAATTCCCTACTCTCTAACTTATCATAGAAATAAGAAATCATATCGAGAATTGCATGATTAGTGGAGTGTTGTTTTTGGAACCCAAACTGGGATTTGTTTATAATGCCATGTCTTTCTATGAATTCGGTTAGTCTAGCATGTAAAAGCCTTTCAAATACTAAAGTCAATGGGGATAGAACTGATATTGGACGATAATTTGATGTACATTCTTTATCCCCAGATTTATATACCGGTGAAACTTTGGCAGTTTTCAAACTATGAGGGAAAATTCCAAAGTCTATAGAGGCATTAAATAATTTACATAGCAATGGGGAAACTATGTCAACAGCATATTTTAGAAATTTCGCTGGAATATTATCATAACCAACCGATTTACCATCAGGTAAACTTGCTATTGTGTAATATACTTCATTGACGGTTATTGGTCTCAGAAAAAAAGACTCTTTTATTGGATTCTTAAGGTTGCTCAAAAAAGATCCAGTGTGAGGGATTTTTTCAGAAAGCTTAGGGCCTATAGAGATAAAATAATCATTAAAATAGTTGGCAATAAGATCTGGATTGCTTACTTTCTGCCCAGTTTCTGTTTTTAGTGCTTTAATTGTAGTTGTTGATGTTATGTCTTTTTTTATATTGACCAGTCGCCCAATTAGGTTCCACGTTGATTTAACGTCGCCACTGACTTGTTTAAATTTATTAAAGTAATACAATTTCTTTGCTTTAGCTATCAAGACTCTAAGTAAATTGCTGTAAGTTTTGTATAATCTATATTTTGTGTCGCTACCATTTTTAAAATATTTTTTATGCATTTTCTGTTTCGTCTTAATTGATACGCGGATGCCTTTAGTCAACCAAGGTTTAGCTAGAAGTCTATTCTCTCGCCGACTCAGTGGTTTCATTGGTGCATTGGCATCAATGGTTGATTTAAATATCTGAATGAATGAATCGAATAAAATATTTAAATTATCAGATGTAATTTTGCAATTCGATATGGGGTGCAAAGAACATTCTAGGTCAGATCTATAGCTATCAATAGAGAAATGTCTCATATCTCGCCTTAGTAATCTGTTTTTATTTATCTTACTAACGGGAGCAGAGATTGTACATAATTGTGCATAATGATCACTAATATCACTTAGGATGACAAAGCTGACAAATCATGGTTAATGGAATTTGTAAAAATATTATCTATCAATGTACTGGATGTACGAGTTACTCGTGTTGGTTTAGTAATTAGGGCAGTGATAAATTGGCAAGGTGTAGATCAATATACCTCATAGTGGCCAGATCTGTTGAATGACTCAATAAATCAATGTTCCAGTCACCCAGTAGGATAAATAATCTTTTGTCCCTATTCAACTTTTCTAATGCATTGGAAATAGTTTCGGTAAATTTGATGATATCTTTTCTGGGGTGTTTATAGATTACTCCAATTATGAAAGAGATGTTGGAATTTAGTTTTAAGTTGATCCATAAATCTTCACAGTCTGGATGTTCTAGATCGTATTCATGAATCTCACAAAAACCAAGGTCTCGAGTAATATATAGGCCAACTCCCCCAGCAATTGTTTTGGAAGGTTTGTGAATGAATTCATAATTATAAATGGAAATATTTGAGGTGGGAGTCGCACCAAGCCTCGTTTCTGAAATGGCAATGAGATGTGGGGGTATAACTAATTCAGATAATAGATTGACAAGCTCATCATGATTTTTTTGGAGAGATTTAATATTTAGGTGAAAAGCAATAAAACAATTTCTTGGCATGGACCTACTGGTAGAATTCAAATCGGATACTTGTATATTTGCACATGCACATCTACTTATTTCGCTTAGGAATTTGGAATTCTGGTCAAGTGCACTATGAACCTTATGGTTAGATCGAGGGGGAGAGATTCCATTCAAACACGAATAACAAAAATAAGGCTGAGATCGTGGTGCGCGAGGGGATGCGGAGGCGAGAGCACATTCAGAGTGGAATAGTTTGGCAAATATTTCACAGTTTGTTTTAGTTTGATCAGATAATAATAGTTTGCTACATAAATGACATGTTATATCAGTATTAGTCAACATAGAATAAGTAGAAAATGGCACTCACATAACAGTTATTTGATTTTTGCCAGATCTTCATCACATCTAATATTTAGTGAGTTTTTGACATCGCTGTTCTTTTTCACGAATACCTTTCCATTTGAGGTCCATATAAATTTGTATCCGCAGTTATTTTTTGCAGCTCTAGCTCTGAAGTAGAGATCTTTATTCAGAGCCGTTAGATTTTCTGCAATAAATATTTTTGAAGGATGTTTAAACACTGCGCTTGATTTTATTGATCGCAGGGACTTTCTTTTTTCAAAGATCTTCATTTTGTTTTTGCGGTGGACGAATTTTGCAATTATGGCAGGAGTTCTAGTATGTTGGGCTCCTGTTGGCATTCTGTGTGAAACAAGATATCGGTGGCATGGATGTTAACCGCCAATTCATCATTGCTATGTTACAGACTATTTCATCCGTATTCTCATTTTCAGTGATGGGAAACTCCATGAAACTCGAGATTCTCTACACGCCCGCGTCTTTCTTGATCTTCAAGCTTCTCCGAGACATAGTATAGATCGTTCTTCCAGATCATATTTCGCTCAAGAAGATTATCGATAGTTCTTTTGTTATCAGATACTTGTTTTCCCAAGATTTTGTTCTTATTTGCGAGGTCATCATACATCTTGGTATGAAATGATTGGCTTTCCTTTTATTTCAGCTAATTCTGATCTTATTTCTCGCATGGACTGGCTCAATCACTGAGTACTTCTTGGTATTTGGTGTTATAGGGGTTAGTATATCAGAGTTATCTGAAAAGTCATAGTTTTCCTGGAGGCACTGGCCTACCATGGCAGGAAGTTGCAAGGTGATGCCTTGTATTATATTCCTTGTTATTAGAGGAAGGATTCCACTCACTATCTCGCTATGTTGAGATATGTCAGATGTTGTTGACACGTTGAGCGGAGCTCCTGCTATCCCGGATTGTTGCTGTTCTTCTTTTTTGTTACATTTTGTTGTTATTACCTTTTTGGTCTTGCAAGGTGTTTTTTCTCTGGGTGGTGGTGTTGGTGGATTCATATTGAGTTTAGAGTCATATACAGTATACTATATTTAACTATAACCTGTGAGATCTTAAACGGAGAATACCAAGACCATGATATCAACTTGCAGAAGTTTCTAGAAGCCGCTAAAGGACAAAATCTAAAATTGAACGAAAACAAAAGCATATTTTCGACCAGAAACTTCAGATTCTAGGTTACGAGATTGAGGAAGGCCAAATACGTCGGATCCTGGGAGACTAGAACCTTTGCGGCGTTTGCCGATTCCTACCTCAGTTTCCGCTTTAAAGGCGTTGTCTTGGGTTTTCTCGTACTACTCAAAGTGGAATACCAAAGTTTCTGATACTATCAGACCACTAGCATCTGCGAAAATTTCCCTCTCGACGACCAGGCAATTCATGCGTTTCACGAATTGAAGCGACTCGTAGAATCTGCTGTCGTTATAGCTGTGGATAGAACTTTACCTTTTGAAGTAGAAACAGATGCCTCTGATGTAGCATTGGCTGCAACCCTATAACCAAGGTGGGAGACCAGTGGCTTTTTTCTCTCGCATGCTACAAGGTCCAGAACTCAAACACCCTTCAATAGAGAAGGAAGCAAAGGCCAATCATTTAGGCTGTTCGTCATTGGCGTCACTATCTCACTTGTAAACATTTCACTCTTATAACAGATCAGAGATCCGTATCATTTATGTTCAATCGAAATCACAGAACAAAGATTAAAATGATAAAATCTGCGATGCGACTAGAACTCTGCTGCTATAGTTTTGACATTCGTTATCGTCCTGGGCAAGAAAATATTCCCTCTGATGCACTTTCAAGAATATCGTGCGCAACTGTACAAGATCCCGAAAATCATCTTTTGTATAAACTTCATGACGCTCTGTGTCATCCAGGGATTACGAGAATGTCTCACTTTATTCGAGTCAGGAATTTGCCATATTCGATGGATGACATTCGAAAGTTATTTCAACATGTCCTGTTTGTTGTGAATGCAAGCCGCGATTTCATAACCTGACACCGGGCACTTATCAAAGTACACAGCATTTGAACGTCTCAATATAGACTTAAAGGACCTCTACCTCAAAACAATAATAATCGATACTTTCTGTGCGTAGTCGATGAATTTTCGAGATTTCCGTTTGCATTCCCATGTCCAGATGTTTCCACAGCAAGTGTCATTAAATGTCTCACTCAACTATTCACTACATTTGGAATGCCTGCTTTATAATTCAGTCAGAGTTCTGCTTTCATGAGTCGAGAACTTCGCTCTTTTCTCCAATGACAAAGGTATTGCAACAAGTCGCACCACACCATATAATCCTGCAGGAAAATGGACAGGTTGAACGTTTTAATGGCGCGATATGGAATGGGTGGAGTTGGCGCTGAAATCGAAACGTCTCCCTGTTCAATTGTGGCAAGAGGTTTTGCCTGATGTTTTGCATTCCATACGGTCGTTATTGTGTACAGCCACCAATGAGACTCCTTATGAGCGAGTTTCAAATCTCCAGAAAGATCTAACGTCTGGATGTTCTATTCCATCCTGGATGTCAACGCCGGGACCAGTGCTTTTGAAAAGATATGTCAAGGAAGTCGAAGACCGAACCTTTAGTAGATGAAGTCGAGCTCTGGAAGCAAATCCACAATTATGCTCATGTTCGATTTCCAGATGGCAGAGAAACAACTGTAGCCTCAAAACATCTGGCCCCTGTCGGTTACGAAATTTCGATGAATAGGCAAGGGACAGACAATATCAACCATGAAACATCATTGCACGTTAGAGACGAGTCTTCGATTCAACCTATGTCTCCATCTATCAATCAAGGAAACAATAAAACTCAAACGCAAGAAGATATTGTTGAAAATAATATTGTCTCTAGATCTCCATCGCCTCCAGTTCTGAGGAGATCAACCAGGGAACGCCGAACCGTAGACAGACTAAATCTCTAAAGTGGCGGTGAATGTGATAACTTGGAAATGCAACTCAATGTATCTATTTGTTTATACAGCTGCAGTCAAGCGATGATTGCTGTGGCGTTTTAAATCAGACACCAATCATTGCTGTGCTGTAGATGTAGTGTGTTAATTCTTTCAACTTTATTCATTTAACTATTGAGCCGCTTACTGTTAGCATCAGCAATTCGATACGTATTTGTTTTCTTGTTTAATAACATTCGCTCGTGTTATATTATTTTAGATTCATTCTAAGAGTGCTTTAAATTTAAGTTGAATAAAGCCTTATATCAAGGTACTATATTTCTCATTCATTACAAGTACCAGTAAAGAATTTTAGCATAGTCTATCACAGCTATTTCTACACTAATTTTTTGAAACTGCAATTAAATGAAAACTCCTAGGAAGACAGGGTAATCATTGAAATATCTGATTTATATTTAAAAAACTCAAAAATGAGGTAATGTTTACGACCACGCTTGAAAATCTGTCTGAGTGAGAAAAGTGTTTGAGCGGAAGCGGAAAGGGAGAATTGTTACGTCACTTTATGCATCTTGCTGATTGGCCAATGTCACGAAGTAAACAAGGAAGACGATGCCCGGGGAAAGGTCCATGGGATTTACACTGTATACAAAATTTAGTCAAAACAAGTTGAAGTCTCACATTTTTATTTCAACATTTAACGAACGAATTCAAAAAGCAATATCGGCGAATCATTTGCGCATAAAGCAAGCATGAAATAAAAACTTAAAAAACTGCAGAAACGATTCCCTGAGAATAACTCATTGTTCCAATTCCTCAGGCGTGGGAAGTCATAAAACAATTGCGAACTTCGACAAAACAAAGTCTCACTTTACACTTTAAACAGCTGGTATTTGTTTGATTGCGTTCACACAATTTGCATCTTCCCCTTTTCTCAATTTTCTTTGGCCAGTGTGCGTATTTGTCTCGGCGGATATCTTCACATGGGCCTCGGATAATTACCATTGAGGGCTGCAAATTTCTTCAACTTTAGACGATGGTCTCCCGCGACGGTGTTAGTATTGACAATAAATCAAAGTACTTGTGACTGCTGCTTGAAATGTCGCCGTTTCATAATATATGACGTTGGAAGACGGAGCAGGCACAATCACGAACGGTACCACGAGCCAGGCATTCACAATATCCACTATTTTATATGCCAAAAGAGATAAAGGATACCATATTTTTGGTTTCATTCGAATCTGTACTTTGCAAGAAATGAATCCAATTTATTAATAACTCCCATAAACTTATTGTATTCTTGCACGATAGCAGGCACATGCTGTTTTGTTCGTCTGTCCCCATCGTCTGATTTGATCAATTGCTCCACTCCTACGTACGAAGATAGTAGTGACACTGCCCTGTTGTCATACCATCTTACGGCTATTAAGTTATTGTTTTCCTCAACTCTGAATTCATATTCCCCCCTGCCTTTTTCTTTAATGTTTTTCCATCGTCCAGGTTATAGCTGGGTAGGCGTTTTTTTTCTCACGGTCCCAACACATTGCATTCCTCTCTCTGATAATTTTTGAATGAATGGAAAGCTGCTAAAAAGGTTATCAGCAAATATCTTGTAGTTTGCATGGTATGGCAATGTTGATGTCAGCTTGAGAAAAACGTCCGCACCTTGTCCTAACTCTGTGCGTTCACCGGTACCACCCTGGTAAAGATCAAAGTCGTATAGAATTCCACTCATATCCGCCTTCCCCAGATCTTAAAACCCCAGGGATGAGGCTTACTCTTCAGGTACTGACGTATGGAACTTGTCGTGCCTTTATACTGGCACATCATATCGTCAACAGAGTTGTATTCCTCGGCTGTAACCTGTAAGCATGCATCTCTGAACATTGTTAGCCATGGACAAATCTTCCATAGCTTGTCAGAGTGTTTTTCGTTGTCAGACACAGTCAATTGTTTACAAAATGCAGAATTCTCAGCAATGTTTGAAAGCGGTTGCGAGACATCACTCCACTCACTGGTTCAAAAATGTTGAAGTTTCCCAATACATTTTAACACTGGGGCATCTGCACTATACCATGTGCAAATACATTCCTAATATCTGCTCAATTTCCTTTTTGTTTGTTTTCCCCCAAAACCATTCTTTTGAACAATGTAGAGGTTAGTTTGTTCTGTCAGAAGTTGCAGCATTTCCTCTGTCACAACACCTCGGAAATAACGCAATGGCGTATCTACAATTATGTCAGCTGGAGGATCCAATTGGGGGCCGGAGAATGTTGCATCAGGTCTGTCGAATTGTTTCTTTCTCCACCGAAACTCATTGCGGTCGGTTGCATTTTCTATTTGGCTTTGTTTTTGGTTCTGCACTCCTAGACTCGTCAAAGGAATGTCGTCGTCAGAACTTTCAGACTCGACCTGTAAAATGAAATATCACGAAATGAAAACAAAGACAACAATATTATTTATTGTTTCGATCAATGAGTGAGAAAGATATTTGTCAGAAACTATTTTCGGTGTCTGTGAGCGATAATTGATCGTGAGAAGAAACTATGTAATCAATATTTGAAAATATTATGAACCTGGGAGCTGTTGTTTTCGTCTTTTCTGATATCGTATTCACTATCTGACCCACTACTAGTGCCTCCAGCATCATTATCATCACAGTTGAAAATGACAAGAATATCATTAGCATTATACACTCTTGCGATTCTAGTTCCCCGCGAGCTGCTTGACACAATCGATGCCATGTTCTGGAAAAAAATTTAGAACAACGCGAAAAGCGAACAAAAATTTTGATGAAAATCTATATGGATAACATTAGTCTTTTAACTGTTTTTGTCTTTTTTATCATTGAATCCGTCAACAAAGTTCTGTCAGGTTTTGATCTGGTTTTATCTTTCACAGATGACACCGTGGAATGGGTAGGATGGGTATATATTGATCATTCCCTGATATGCATAAATGTGATGATGGAAATAAATTTCAGCTGCTTGCATGTGTCGAGATAGCCTTTTGTATAATCATTGACTCTTAAAAAAAGTTATTTCTAATTGGTTTGATTAATTTTTTGAGCAGAGCCTTGTGTTTCTGGGTTGAATTATTAACAGAAATTGCTGCTCTACCTATGCATTCCAGATTGTTGTCACATTCACAAAAGCTGCAGTGCGCAAATCACTGGCCCTTCGTTTCGTTCGACGCCGTTGAATTCTTTCTCATAATCATCACAGCAAATTTTTTACGTTTACTCATTTTATCTCTTTTGAAGTTCCAGATCTAAACTAAATTCAAAGTTTAATTTACTGGTATATTCATTTATAAGGTTAAAAATAAGGACACACGTCAAAATAAAGATGTTTCTTAGGACAAAAACATTTTCTAAAGACCTTCAAAATAAGGACAAATTCTAAAAATAAGGACGTTGTGGCAGCCCTGATTATAGGTCAAGTGGAGAAAAAACTTCTGTGAAAGCTACAATACTTGAGATGGAGTGAGACCAAAATGCTGTGCTACTAAGCGTTTTTTTTATATTTATATAAAGTGCAAAGTATTCATTTTCGTCACCACTTTACCTACATCTGACTGACATTTTTTGCAATGCATCGCAATTTTGATGCCTTTCTTTCTTTCGACAAGGAAGTTGTCACATCATCCTGGTCATTTGCAAGACAGACTGTGTCTTCATTTTCACAATTATTTGTTCATTTTTATCGCATTTCTTCGTCCTTCAGCAAATATTTCGATCAGTCATCAATGAACAGGGCTAGTTTTCGAGCTGTGATGCAGGAGCGTCGTCGTCGTTAAGCATCTAGTCTGAACAAAACCAACCGTGACGCCAGCCACTTGGAGGTGCAAACATCGCCTTTGTTTGTTTATTATACGGCGAGCGCCGAGCGGAGTTGGACATCTAGTAGTAGTATATATTTACGGATTAGTTAACTGCCGCAAGCTAGGTAGACTTCATCGCGAAATGTGATGATGGCATTTGGTTGCGTTGAGGATGTCATAGCTTAGAAATAAAAATATATAAAGGAAAAATCCGTGCGCAAAGCATGCTGTCTCAAATCTTGAAGGGATTGTAATATTTCCCAGATATCCGGTTTTCATTCGCTTCTCTAAAAACTGACTCACTAGTTCAGAACAATACCAAAGAAAACTCACAAATGATCGAATCAATGTTTATTATCATGTTTGGTTATATACAGAAATCACATGGAGACAGCTATGAATTTATTTACTGAGCAAATACGTTTCAATAGACAAGGCGACCAGTTCAAGGCATGGGTTATACGGTTATTAATATAATAATAGTAAAGAAACAATGTATAAGTAAGCAGTGGCAGGATTCAAGAGGTTCTCGGAAACCGTTATAATTTTATTGTTGGTTTAGTTCAGCACGACTCTATTAATGAAGGAACCCGTTGTTAGCGAGTTCGATCAAAAAAGAACACGTTCTTAGATTTTTAAATCCCGCCACTGAAAGTAAGTAATATTGGGTGAAGCAAGTTTTATTTATTAAGACCAGCATACTTGTGTGGCTTTGTTTATCATAATCACAGGTCGACTTCAGTGTGGAATGAAAATGCATAAAGATTCAATTTTCATAAACACGTAATTCAGTCTCCTCCCATAATTAAATCAGGTTTCAATGCTTGACAAACAGACTTTGCAATATATGCGATTTAGTAAAATTGAAGAGTAATTTAAGATTAGATCGTTCATGAGCATCCTATAAATTTTGCATAATCAGACATGGACCTATCATAATTAGAACATTCAGAACAACGGCCATAGAAAAGCGAACAAAAATTTTAATGAAAATCTTTATAGATAACAACAGTCATTTAACTGTTTTGTCTTTCACATCATTGAATCCGTCAACGAAGTTCTGTCAGGTTTTGATCTGGTTTTTATATTTCACAGATGACACCGTGGAATGAGGAGGATGGTGGATCATTGAACATTCCCTGATTTGCAGACTCTAGATATTTTCTAATACGAACACCAACATTTGTACGGAATGTATCGGATATCGGAAAATTAGGATACCACACTTCTGTTGCTATAGTGATTGGTATTCCATTGGATAGCAAAAGCTGATTGTTCTGTCACAATTGAATAAACAGTTTTAAAATCTATTGCTTGAAATGATAATGCAACTGACATATTAGATGAAGAATGAAAATATTTGCGTGTAGGAAAAGACTCCATAGTAAAGGTAATAGGGGGTAACGTTACATAAAAATGGGTAAAAAGCAGAAATTAATGAATTAAAAATGCTAAAATATTTGGAAATTAAAAAAACGCGATCTGACGACTCGGATATGACGTCATAATGTCTTGGAAATCATGTTTAATATTTTTAATTTTTATTAATCGCCCGAATTAACAATAAGGCATCGTTTACCTGCCCATCATTTGATACTTTTAATAATAAACCGCTTTTGGAAAGTTGTACCCAAAATGAAGTTTACAAAAATGAGTCAAACTCTGCTGAGATTGTGATCTATCAACTCACCTTATACTCCATCACAGTCCAGATATTAATCCATGTCCTACCACTAGCAAGAATCAGTGAACGTAGATAAGGGAGCAGCAACTGGTAATGCTTGAGGTCGTAAATATTCGCGGGTTTTCCGTTCTTTGATTTGCAGATTGCTTCGGCATCGGTGAAGGTAACGTTCTGTACATCATACACAATTGCTCGGTAGCATTTTTTCTTGTATGTGACGTCACACTTATCTGAAAACATTATTGTGGTCATTAAATATTTAATTTTAAAAAATGACACTTTCAGAAATGACGTCATAGAATCTGGGAATAAAAGTCGGTTTTTTAGTTCAATTCAACTTCCTCCTGAATTAATTCTAGAGAGAAAAAAGGCGATAAGACGAACTAAGAACGGCGGAATAGATTGTTCAGAAGTATGGCGGTGGACGGAGTCGTAACCGTCTAGTGGTGGGGTAAATCACGCAGCGACGACCCGGAGTCCAATACTTGTAATATTAGGTAAATTAAATTTATTTTTAAACCCACGCGACATCCATTTCTAGCGCTTGGCGGGTGTGGCATATTTTGTAGTCAAATTATCAAATCACAAAACACAAATATAAATTACTTTCAGCCTTTATCTTCTCATCACGACTCTTCTTAATTAATCTGACGATATCTGTAAGGAAATTGATTCATTTGTGAGTAAGGAAAGGCGTTTTTAAATCAGTCTTGCCTTGTTATTTTTTCTCGTATGATATTAAATAACTTTAACTAACCAAAATTTGACATCAGCATATAAAAGCGTTGTTGATATTTTTTGTTCAGCAAAGTCCAGATCTAGAATTTCTCTATACTGATATATAATTTTAGTCACAAAAATCGTTGTGAATGAGTTTTGCCAAACTTTTTGCAAGATTGAAAATAACAGGCAATTGAAATGCAAAGCCAGAAAATTTTTAGAAAGCGGAGTTTCACCAAATAAGAGCCTAATTCGGAATTAAAAGTCTTAATTGAAAACTGTTACTATTGGACAGGTTATTTTGAACCCGTGCGTAAATATGAATCAAAGTCATATGTTTAGTGCAGGGTAATTATTGTTGAACCCAAAACATATCATAGAGTAGGAAGAACTCACCGGATCCATCGTTTTTCTGTGAAATAAATAAAAAATGAAAATGATTGGTAAAGTAATTATAACACGTAAGTTGTATCAGATTTTATTAGTTGCGTGACATGCATGCAGAAGTCGGATTTAAAATTGTTTACGCGATTCAAAAATTTTTACCTCGCAATCCCCAACTTGAACGAGTTTCCCATTCACGATCTTGGAAACGCAGGCTCCAGCTGTCAAAAATAAAACGTAAAGTTAAATATAACGACATCTTGCGCCAATTGCGATACTGATAGAGAATGATATTAATAAATGATTTAGGAATCTCCGGTATTGTAGCATTCTTGGTATCAGAAACCAGACATGCAATTCAGTGTTACAAAATATAACAGTGATTTTATCCAAAACAAATCTTACCGGGTACTTTTTGCTTCGCATACAATCCATAGATGAGAGAGATAAACAAAATAATTTTGACGAAGTCCATGTTTATTTCTAGAAAGGCTTGATGACACAACTAAAGGCTTAGTTATAAAGTGAATATCTGTAAAAATACTTAAGGCTTTTATATGTTCGGTGCCGCCATCATTAGATGACTAAATTGAGATTTGCTACTCCTGCTAGTCCTCATATTTCAAGTCTTATCAATAATATGTTACTGCGCATTTTATCACCGTTTAATCCTGAACCCGTCTTCGCGTAGCAACCATCATTTACGTCATTTCCTCTGTCACATTGAAATTCATTTTGCTTGGCGACAAAAAGTGATAATGAATCACCCATCATGCGAAGAAAACCAGGTGCATCCATCCGGAGCGCCCATTAGTTTGATATTGAAGCCCGCACTCGATCGAAACAAGGAAATATTCTGGTCTTATGGTACAGGCACAGGCAATTTGTGTCTTTAGAAATGGCTGCCAATTAAACCCCCTAGATATGCCATAAAATTTCTACAAAATAAAAAAATTAAGATTTTCGATTTCATTTTGCATTAGAACGGGCTTTCAGCGTCAGATTTTATGAATTTTTGTGGTAAAGATGTAAACTTCTCATGGAAATACCCCGAAAATCAATTAATTTTCAGTGATCTTTGACCCAGAAAAAATCTTGTGGAAAAAGACGCAGTAACATTAATAATATTTAAGGAAACGATTTAGGCTATTAGTTGGTGAGCCACCTAAATAATTCCAAGTCTACTGGAACTCAAATGTTCTTTCAATTTTAATTACTCTTCTCGTAAAGTTGATTGAATTACGCATGATCCAACGAACTAACCTGAGCGAACCACAAATATCAATCATACACTGCAGACCTGGCAATCACTCTGACGATCTTTTACTAGAACTTCTTTACATCACAACTACCAGATTTACACATTCCTGTCTCTATTCAATTTATAACTGCCATATGCCATAAAATCTCTACAAAATATAAAATTAAGGTTTTGGAACTCTTTTTGCATTATGATCGGGCTTTCAGTGTCTGATTTCAAGAAGCTTTGATTTGGGTAAAGATGTGAAACTTCTCGTGGAAACAATTCGGAAATCAATCAATTTCCGACGACCTTTAACCCGGAGAAAATCTCTGATCATTCCATTACTGATTCACCAAATTTCCACGATTGACATCTGAATATCTGTTGCGCTGGAAATATTTAAGAATAAACGAGGAAAAGAGACCGATAGGACGGTATACAATAAATTATCTTCCAGGCCTCCACGGGTAACGAGCCCAAGAAGAGGAATCAGAGGTGCGATGCGCGTATTCATAACACAAAGATTAAAACAATGCTGCGAGTTGCATAATGTCGACTGAAATATTTTACCAGCATCAAGAGTTAATAACAAATTCCGACTAACAACTCTAACCAGAACCACGACGCCCTAGGAAACATTTATTATAGTGAGATTGTCAAAAGTCTTACCAGGTAAATTTTTCTTTCCGAAAGAGAAACTGATAAGAAAGAAAAGGCGGAATACTTTGACAAAAATCATATCTTACTTATAGTTCGCCTGCTAAATGCTTAATTCTAGAATTTCTGTAAGGAGGAATCAAGGTTAATGGCTGATTAGCAAAGCTGTGGGATGTCTTCCTCGCAAAGAATGGCACAAAATCACGACCCAAAAATTTTTGAATCGCTCCTGCCAAAAGGAAGCAAATGTATGAACACTTGAACTTCGGTTTGTGCATATATATACCCGAATGCTTCATTAATCCTGGAACGCTTTGCGCAACGGATGTACGTTTGTCCAATGTGATTTGAAACATATTCTACAGAGAACTGTTGTGCAAAACGTCCTGGATTCATATTGTACTTCAAATCCGTGTTTTGCTCATAGAAAAGGTTTCGAACTTCCTACTGCAAGAATCAAATGTTTCTGCTTCATTTTAGTCCTATTCATGTTATGCTTAGCCTGCCTGGTTTCACAAATGTTTTGTAGAATTTGAGCATAATTAACAATTTTGAACCTAAAATCATTTTCAATACAACAGTGTTGAATGTCATTTATACAATTACGTTTTGAAACCCTAATCTCCTATAATAAGCAATCGCTCACATGCTGATTTTTAGCGAACTAACCTGGGGTCTAACAATGAACCTCTAACCTGCACTGCCAGTATGAATATAACACTAGATTAAAATCTAATTCATCCTATTACAGAAAATCCAAACTATACGCTTGCATTTTACGTTTCTGGTCTTATGAATTTGATGATCGTTACTGCAGCAGTCGGCAGACTTTATGTAATGCCGAGCCAAATATACATATTTCCGGTACCGTGCGCTCCACGTTAATTTCCGCTTATGAATAATCGCTAGACTAAACTTTCAGTTATGACACACGATTTCTATGTCTGTGTTACTCATGACTAACGGTAGGCGCGTTCTGCACGAATGGCATGTGATTTCGCTCACACTAACTATTCAAACTAACGAAGTATATTACACAATATATACAAAAGAAACGGCAAACAGTTAGAGATCAAAATAACAGTCAGAAGGCTAGCACAAAGGCCATCACTCCGACATTGTTGTGGCAAATTGGATTCTATTTAATTTATTAAGATTTTTGGCTTTGACCGCTCATACGAAGTGAACTTCGTTTGCAAGACTCGAATTTTTGAAAGTCAAATATGCCGAAATATAACGCAAATTGGTATGTCCCGCAAATGACGTGGCACAGAAAACTCGTCGGAATAATTTTGCATTTGGCGAAAGTAAATTATTGCGTTTTGTGTACTTATTTTGAACAAAATGCCATTTTTTATTGGGCGGTTCATTTGGCAAACGCTGCAGTTTAGATACATACCAATATCTTCAAATAATACTGTTGCAATATTAGAAATTACAGTAAACTTAACGGATCAAGGTCAAGGTATACTGGGTTTCTGTGACGGACCAAATGAAATAACGCATACCAGGCTATTTTTTTGTCACAAATCATTTATATTTCATAATTTATGTGCGCCCCCGGTTATATCTGAAAAAAAAAATTGAGGGATGTAATTTATCTTTTGAGAAATTTATGTGTTTGGGGATCAAAGTCGAATGTATACCCTTGTATACGATATAAATAAATATCTCCCAAGTATACGAAATTCGATTCACGCAGGACAATTTTAGCGTAAACTAAATACGAATGATATTTGTATTCATTTAGCGTTTTTTTAGCTATCTCAACTGGGGTTGGGATCCCAAGATTTAAACCCTTTTCCTGATCCCGATGTCGAGAACGATGTTTGTTAAAATCACGGAATTTCAATGTTGTATCTACAAACGTCAAGACGGTGGCAATATGGCAATGAAAAGAAAGCGTTTCATAAATGGACGAAAATCATAAATCAATGAATTGATAATTCTGAAATATTCACAAAAAAAACAAAAAAAAAAATACTCCCTCGAACGGTTCGTCTCTTGTTTATGTGCCAAATATCCTATTTACGCGTCAAGAGTTCTCACTTAATCACAAACTGTTTTACATATGCACTAACTGTCATACCTGCGAGCCAAAAGCCTTACTAATGCGCCAACTTTTTTTTTGTGCATCGAAAACTCTTACTTACTGTCTTACTTATATGCCAAAAGATTTATTCACCAGTGAACTTTTTGACATATGCGCCGGCTGTCTGACTATGGCGAATAAGTAAGACAGTTGGCTTCAAAATAATGTTTGTAGCATTTTGTTGCACAATTAAGCCTTTTGGCCTATAATTTGGGCAGTGCACCAAAAGTCTTACTTGCGCATTAACTTTCCGGCATATGCGCCATTTGTCTTACCAGGCGCCAAAGATCTTGATCGCCACTGTCTTCCTGAAGCTTACGTAAGCGCCAACTGTTTTTCCATCGCTATCTCTCATGTCTTATTGGACACGTAGTGAACCTATACGGATCGTTTTGTTATTATGTTGTTCCTGGTCTTCGTAACAGAAAAAAAGCTTTTCTCTTTGATTACTGGACCAATAGCTTTAAAATCCTCAGTGCTTAGAGATTAAATTTTCCGCTAGAAGGCTATTATTCATTCAAATATTCCAGTGAGCTGTATGGGATTCTTTTTTGTGTGTGCTATGACGACACCAAAATATGCCACCATGTGTCGGTTCAGCGAACGCATAGGAGCTCTTCGTGTCTATATATTTGAGCGTAGCTCTCTTGTTTGATCGTCAGATCATCACAGACGTTCCTAATTGCCACCTGTCATTTTAATACTAATTTCCACTATTACTTGAGCGCCAACTTCGTCAATTAAGCGCCAACCGCGGTACTTATGCGCCAAAAACCTTAATTAAACGTAAACATCCTCACACAATTGCAAAATCCTTGCCTGGTCAACTGGCTTAATTATCTCCCAACGCTTTTTCACCTGCCCAAATTATGCGCCAACAGCCTTACTTGAGCGCCAATTGGCCTAGTTTGAAGTCCACAGTTTCCTAATTGCCAAAAACGTTATACTCCATCTGTTTTACATATGCACTAGCTGACTTGTTCATGAGCCAAATGTCTTATTTACGTGTCAGGAGTTTCACTTTATCGTAAACTGTTTTACATATGCACCAACTGTTATACATGTGCGACGAAAGCCTTACGCATGCTCTTATATCAGTGTTTCCCAACCCGAGTCCGCGGTCTCAAATGAGTCTGCGGAGTGTTTGATTGAGTCCTCAACGAGAGATACTGTTTTAGAAAAGTTTTGCAGTGTTATAATTTATGTAGACCACTGAATCTTTTAGTGTCGCGGGCCATTTTCACATTTATAAATTCATTGCGGGTCGCAAACGTTTTTACCGAACTCAAGCATCAGCGATAACTGCGAAATGACCATATGGTCTGCTTGTCAGCTGCAACCCTAAAAATGCTTAAAACTTAAATATAAAATTTGTAAAGCGCGAAACGTTATCATGCGATAACAGCATCGCCCCAAGATGACGTTGCAAGGCAATCCCACACCTTGTTATTTATAGAATTAGGGAATTCCCCCTATTTTATTTCGAAGCATTTGGTTAACGTTTTTGGAAAAGTTAAACAATATATATTAGGTTTAGTATTAGTACGATACCAAAAAAATACCAGTACTGAAACTGGTAGCAACGCGAAAAGATATCTTCATGACAGTAAAAATACCTCAATGAACATGTAAGGTACATTTAATTGTATTGTAACATGAAAAAATAGTACAGATCAACAATCATGTCTAGGAAACTTTGGTCTTGGAAAATGCAGTATACATTTATTAAGAATATAAGGATAGTAAATGGTTGCTCAACTGAGTTTTGAAATTTGGATATGTTGAGTCTTTAATACTAGAAGGTAAGTCATTCCAAATTTTTACCTCGGTATATCTCAGAGTACTTTGTGTCCGTTTTGATTTACATCTTGGAACAAAAAAAGTCTTTGAATTTGAGAATTTTTAGTTCAGCAAACATATGGGTGCAACTAGAACGAGGTGGAGAATTATATAATATTCTTACAGCTTTACTTTGTAGAACTTCTATTCTTTTAGACAATTTGCTAGTAACTGAGTATCCCCATGCCACCAAACCATACTGAATATGAGACTGGAAGAGGGCAAAGTATATCATACGCAGAACTTGAGAAGGGAGGAGTTTACGAACTTTACTTAAAATTCCTACAGCATGTGATAATTTCCTTAAAAATTCTGAAATATGTGGCCTAGGTATTTATAATATTCTACTCTTTCAAGAAGTTGATTGTCAATTGTGGCCTGAAAAATTGGAGATGTGGATGAATTCTAATAGATTAATTTCAACAGATACGCAGTAACGACATTTCAACAAGTTTTATTTTAAAGGGAAAATAGCATAGACTCGATAGAAAAATACAAACAGAAAAAGACAAGCAAACTCCGGAGGAAGTCATAAAAATATTGTTCATTTTTTATTTTTACGATAGCGATAAGGACAATCAAATTAGACACGAAATATATTAATCAGAATTGAATTAGGAATTTGGGCTGTAAATTCGTCGCTAGTAGTTGCATAATATCTTTTGAGTTTGGCAGAACGAGCAATTCTTGATGATCACCAGGTCCCGAGACTTTATAGATATATGTAATAAGGTGCAATCTCGAATCATACGTTAGCGGCGGAAATTTTCATTTCAAGGCTGACTGAGATAAAATGGAATCCATATATCTCTTTCTTGCAAAAAGGCGCTTAAATGAACACTAAAAACTTTCGATAGATAGACAAGTGGTGTTTCTCGCGCGTTTGAACGACAAGAAATATTTTTTCTTGAAGATGTAAATAGTAGCTCAGATTCGTGGGACGCTTCGGGGATAAACGGACTCGGTTAAAATTCTGTTGTGTTTGGTTTTATTGCTTCTTCACATAATGTTCGGTTACATTTGAGTTCGCAAAGATTTTCGCTCGTGGAAAAATAGTCAGCGAACAAAAAAGGTTGGGAAACGCTGCTTTATATATTCGTGCGCCAGAAGTATTGCATATACGTAACCCACTTATACGCCATCTGACTTACTCGAGCGCCATAACTTTATCTATGTACCAAAAGCCTTACGACCCAGCTGTCCTAACTATGCACCAGCTGATTATCTTATGTGCCAACGGTTTTATTTGCGCGTCAAGAGTTTCACTCAATCGCGAACTGTTTTATATATGAACCAACCGTCACACATACCAACTGACATATATACATGTGCGCCGAAAGTTTTACTCATGCAACAACTTTTTTACTTAAGCTGCAAACTTTTTGGATTATGTTGCATTTGAGTGGACAAGCCACGCAGCAAATTTATTATTTCCCTGGCCAGAATTCAAAACTAAATTGTCAATTTAATTTCACTGTCTGCTGATTGTGAAATCATTTCTTGAAAGACTTCTGTTATGATAGCTTTAGACACGTCAAGTGCTGAATGGTATATTTTTGATGACGCTACACAATTCCCAGATATCCGGTTTTCATTCGCTTCTCCAATAACTGACTCACTGGTTCATAACAAAAACAAAGCAACCCACAAATGATCGAATTAATGTTTATTATCATGTTTGGTTATATACAGAAATCACATGGAGACAGCTATGAATTTATTTACTGAGCAAAAGGTTACAATAGACAAGGCGACCAAATCAAGGCGCGGGTTATATAATAGTGAAGGTATAATACAAACAAGTAATAATAATAGAAGCAAGAGTTCTCTGTTAAAACAAATGTGTGGCATTATATTTGGTATAATTCTAATAACAGGACGAGTTCATGTGATCAATTCAATAAAATATGCGGTTAATAGAAGTAAAGTAATAATATATAAGTAAGCAGAGGTGGAATCCGAGGGTTCGATTTTTCTTTGTTTCGAGTCAGCATGATTCTCTTAAATGGGAGAACCCGTTGTTTGCGAGTTCGATTCAAAAGATAACTCGTTCTTAGATTTTTATATCCCGCCACTGAAAGTAAGTAATAATAAGTGAAGCAAGTTTCATTTAGTAAGACGAGCATACTTGTGTGGCCTTTGTCTAATCATAATCACAGACCAACTTCAGTGTGGAATAAAAATGCACAAATAAAAATATCAGTAATTCAACTTTAATAAACACATAATTCAGTCTTCTCTCATAAATAAAATCAGGTTTTAACGCTTGAAAACAGATTTCGAAAAATATGCAATTTAAATAAAATTGAAGAGAAATTTAAGATTATGGACCGTTTATAAGGTATTCATAATCAGACATGGACCTATGATAAATAGAACATTTGAGAATTGATAGTTCATTGAGTGGTCCACAACCTTTAATGACTTGTGGCCCCTTTCGGAGGCTTTTAGCACTCATGGCCCCCACTTTAATATTGCAGTGGTATTTATGAAGTTATTTTTATTGATAGATCCCAAATCCCTATTATGTTCAAACAATTTGCGCATAAGAAAGCGAAAAAACCCTGTGAAATAACCTTGTTGAGCAGTAAACTAGGAAAAACTGGGAGATTTATTGTAAAGTGAAATCAGATTTGGGCCCAGCATTGTGGCCCCCTCCAACTGCTCTGTGGCCCCCTTATGGAGCCGAGGGCCTCCGGTTGAGAACCGCTGGTTTATATAATCATCGGCCATAGAAAAGCGAACAAAAATTATAAAAAAGGCATTTAACTGTTTTTGTCTTTTACGTCATTGAATCCGTCAACGAAGTTCTGTCAGGTTTTGATCTGGTTTTATATTTCACAGATGACACCGTGGAATGACCAGGATGGTGGATAATTAAACATTCCCTGATATGCATCCTCCGGATCTTTTCTAATCTGAACACCAACATTTGTCCTGGATGCACCGGGTCCCGGAAAATTATGATGCAACACTTCTGTTGATATAGTGATTGGTCTTCCATTTGACAACAAAAGCTGATTGTTCTGTCACAATTGAATAAACAGTTTTAATATCTGTTGCTTGAAATGTTACTGCGACTGACATATTAGATGAAGAATGAAAATATTTGCGTGTAGGAAAAGACTCCGTAGTAAAGGTAATAGGGGGTAACGTTACATAAAAATGGGTAAAAAGCAGAACTTAATGGATTAAAAATATTAATGAAATTAAAAAAACGCGATTGGACAACTCGGATATGACGTCATAATATCTTGGAAATCATGTTTAATATTTTTAGTTTTTATTTTAATCTACCAAATTAACAATAAGGCGTCGTTTACCTGCCCATCATTTGTTACTTTTAATAATAAACCGCTTTTGGCAAATTGTACCCAAGATGAAGATTACGAAAAAGAGTCAAACTCTGCTGAGATTGTGATCCATCAACTGACCTTATACTCCATCCCAGTCCAGATTTCAATATATGTCCTACCAGCAGGAATCACTGAACGTAGATAAGGAAGCAGCAGCTGGTAATGCTTGAGGTCGTAAATATTCGCGGGTTTTCCGTTCATTGATTCGCAAGTTGATTCGGCATTGTTGAGGGTAACATTGGCTAAAACATACACAACTGCTCGGTAGCATTTTTTCTTGTATGTGACGTCACATTTATCTGAAAACATTATTGTGGTCATTGAATATTTTATGTTAAAAATTAAACCGCTTTCAAAACTGACTTCGTGGAATCTGGGATTAAAATGTTCCCATTTGTCTTGGAACAGTGTTTCTCAACCTATGGGTCGAAAATTTTTTGAGTTGCTTGTTTTTTCTACAAAAACCTAAAAGTTACTAATTTTATTTTCTAGTAAATTTATTATTGCTCAGTAATAATTGTATATGTGGGAAGTATCACATCGTAAATACTTGGCATCTGCTATTATTAGTCAGACAGTTGATTTTGTGACCATTCAAGCAATGAGCAATACGTATCGCATAGTATTTGAGCATATCCTTGGGTTGCGAGATTTTGTGAAAAAATTTTTTAAAACATTTCGGTCGAATGAAAATAAGGTTGGGAAACAATGCCTTGAAAGTATTGCGCCAAAGCTTCACATTCTACATTTAATTCGACTGAGCGACAAGGAATGTAATGCTAAAACGGAGAGATTCTGTTGGAAATGTGGTGGCTACCTTCGTATCCATCTCAGTTAGTGAAACAAGGCAGGGCTGAATTAACCATTAAGCGAAATAAGTAAGTGTTGTGGCACAAAGAGAAAAGGCGTAACGCAGAAATTTTTATAGACATTTTTTTAATGGTGCTTCAGTGTTCAATGAAATAATTCGAGTTTGTCAGACGACCCAGACTGCTATTTTGAACGACATAAAAAAGGCACCAAAGACTTGAGTGCTTAGACCTTCTAAACGCCATGTTCCGGCATTTTGAGTTACAGTCTGAAATATGCGACTCCTTGCAAAATATTTAAATAACTTACGTTGTTGCTTCTTTGTGAGACTTTCTTTCATCAGGTTGGCAATCTCTGTAAAAGATGAAATTTGTTTAAACGACGATGCAGGCATTCAAGTCCAAGATAAAAATACCGGGGCACCCGAAGTATGCGAACCAAGATGGCGGACATCGGAATGTAATATGTGTACTAGGTTAGGGTTAGGCCATAATTTTAGGTATAAATACTACGGGAGGCTCTTGGCTAGTCTTCGAACTGATAATAGGACTAAAATAAGGTAAATTGGAAAAAAATTATCGCTTAACCCTAACCTGTTACCCATGTTACGTTCCGATGTCCGCCATTTTGGTTCGCATACTTCGGGAGCACCAAAAATACCATTATTATCAGTCGAAGTTCACTTCACAAAATATGAAGAAACTCATTACAATCATTATATTGCACAAAATTCGCTTCCACTTTTGTAATAGATCTCATCGGTTGTGATCTCAGTTAGGACTTAAAACTGAATTCTACGAATCTCTTTATGATAATAAAAGCGTAGGTAAATCACAATTAGTGCCACTTTGGTATGCGAATGAGGGCATGTCGAGCAATCGCATACCAAAGTGTCAACCAAAAGTTGATGTCGCTAGATGTCTTTAGTTCAGTATCGGTATGGGGACCACCAGCTAATTTCTTATTACACGCACTTGGCGTTGGTAACTCTACAAAGCGTAGGAGTCGTAAATTAATTTATTTTGATTAAACGATTAAAAGGCTTGTTATCATCACGCATTAAACACAAGCTCATATTTTGAGTTAAACTTTAAAGTTATATTGTAAAAATCATTAAATTTATCTCAGATCACTGTGAGTTTTATGTTAGAAAGACGTTGACGAGAGTATTTTCTTAAATAAAACTGTCCGATTTACTGTTTTCGTTAAAATCAAATATGCATAAAGCATAATCAATAAATCAATTTTTTTTTAAATTGAAATATTTATTTAGAAGGAAACATGTCTCGCACTTATCTGGTCTGCCCTTTAAAAAATTTTTTTTTTCAATTTCTTACCAGATCCGTCGCCTTTCTGTGAAATAAAGTTAAATAATGTTAACAAAACATAAGTTTCCAAAATTAGTTCTACAGAATAAGCCAGGTCGAAAAGTTTGAAAGGGTTTTCAATCAACTCCTGATTCCAAACCTACGTTTCCCAAACAGGGAGAATTTTTGTGATGTTTTTTGGAGAAGCAATTCTAATGGAGGTACCGATAGATAAAGTGCGATACCTTTGGGGAAATCGGATTTAATTAGACAAGGTGAAAAGGAATTGGGGTTATAAATTTCATTCTCAAAGTCGAGACATTCGTTTAATCACAGCATTTCATGATTGATAAATAAAGTACTTAGTTTGTAATCATTTTAGTTTTACCTTGCAATCTCCTACAGAGACGAATTTCCCTTTTACTAGTTTAGTGACGCAGACTCCATCTGTAAAATATAAAATAACAATAGATGTTAGTAAACCTAATAGTTGCAGTCTGATATTGCTGCTTGTGGTAGCGGAATTGAGAGGGGCAAAAGATTTTTCGTATTTCACTCGGAGAGAGGAAAGACGATAAAACGCCTTAGTATTATCGCAAACCACGGCCTCTTTTTCGGCTACCAGCCCATGTCGAGTATAGATTAGTTGGCCAGTTACTGTTCCAGATGCATGGACTTGATGGTGGAAGAAGCCGAACCGACCAGCGGCGGGGTCCAGAAATCCTCTTGATAATAATGAAAAGCGAACCAAAAAGAGGATTAGAGGTGCGATGGCTAGCGTATTCATAACGCAAAGATTAAAACAATGCGCCATGTCGCCGAGTTGCATGATGTCGGTTGAAATATTTTACCAGCACTAAGAGTTATAAAGAAATTGCGACTAACGACTCTAACCAGAACCACGACGCCCTAAGTAACACCTATTATATTAAAATTATCCCAAGTCTTACCAGGTAATTTCTTTCCGAACATAGAGCCGATGAAAAAGAAAAGGCAGAATACTTTGACAAAAATCATATTTGACTTCTGAATTAGCCTGCTGAATGCTTAAGTGTAGAATGTCTGTAAGGTAACAAGAAGGATCAAATTTATTAACTGTTCAGCTTGTACAGGATGGCCCCAAAAACAGGACTCATAAATTTTTCATGGCTCATTACAAATATGAACGGATGCAAGTCTCTTTACAAAACCAGGACATTTGAAACATATTCTACTTTGAAAACCACGTTCGTGCAAACCGTCCTGTATTTCTGAAACTTCGGGGGTATAACCATACACAAAGTGAACGCATGTTCAAGTATGAACAAAACTATTTTTTTCAAGTTTTATAAAAAGTTTCCTTCGTTATCGTAGAAGTAATTTATGTTTTTTGACCACTCTGTATATGTTACTGAGTAAAGAAAGTGAATGAAGTGGAGTCGAGATTGGGACATGCCCACTCAACACACTCTGGCAGCAAACTACCCAGTCCCGAATTGCAACAATGTCAGGGTGTGTTTTCGTCGCGAAACGATATCTATCTATATGTAAGGAGATCTACTGTTTACGAGAAGACACAGAACCGTTTGAGCATCGACACCAAAATCAATACAGGTGGTAAGCATGGAAACCGAATATTAGGTGAGTAAACTGCGATGTTATCATATTTACTATATTTTACGAACCCCAAGACGCACCTCAAATCTATTTCCAAAATCTATCGTGCACTCTACACTCAAGAGAAGCATCGGTACCGGATGCGTATTATAGCCCAGTGCCCTGACGGATGGAAAAAAAAATTAAGCAATTTATTGACAGGTGCATCATATGAAATACACATGCTCTCTCGATTTAACCAATGACAAGATGCAACCGAGGTCACTCCCCCGCACTTTATAATACCAATATCCAGAGTAGGATACGTATTCCAAACGCTAGCGCTATGAAATATATACGCGCCCTTATGATTTCCGGTTGTCAGACCAAAATCTTCGAATTGCGTGTATCGAGATCACCATAAGATATGATACACGTATGTCCTTGGGCCAGATACATGCAGCCAATAATATCTGACTCTATCTCAAACAATCCATAGACAGACTTAATTCAGTAATCAAGCTGAACAAGTTTGTCCTCATTTTTAATGTTTTATAATCGTGGTCTATCTATAGCACCTTTTCTATTCAATGCCCAGTCCTGCCACTGGTACATGAAAAGCTGTTATTTATTGGAAGAACAAGTAATATATCCGATTCTCCCCAATTTATTACACCCTTGGTGAGGTGGGGGGCATGGGATTTAAACCTGAGACTAATCAACTGCGATGTTATCACAGTTATCGTATCTTACGAACCATGAGGCAATATTTTTCATTTAAGAATCGATCGTGCTTCTCTGTTCAGATCAGTGGTTCCCAAACTTTTTTGACAATCGCCCCCCCCCCCCCCCCCCCCCCCCCCCCCATAGTAGTTTATACAACTTCATCGCCACCCGGCAATACAAAAAATATAAAGTCAGAAACGAATATATCACAGACCAAATAAGAAGACAAATCGTAGTTTATAGTGTTTTTTAATGAAATAGATGAGCTTGGTGTTCTTCAGTGAGTTTTTTATTGTATCTTAAATTACCCCGTTTACTGGTGAAAATGCAATTTCGTTGTTTTGATAGCAATAGTAATGCACACAGATTACAGAATTAAGTGCGCCGAACATAAAAGAGGTTTCGCGAAATCGCCCCCCTATCGCCCCCTTCGACTTTTTCGCCCCCCTCTGTATCGTTTTCGCCCACTGGGGGGCGATATCGCCCACTTTGGGAATCACTGGTTTAGATCACGTAGTGCTTCGTTGCCTACAATCAAAACAAGCACCAATACCTGTTGCGTCTCATAGTCCAGTGACGAATACGTATGGAAAAATTCTAGAAATATATTGACAATGTGCCTGATAATCCGGTGCACATTATGAACACACGTAATATTGCTATGCATAGGTCATGCCCTCCCAACGACAAAATGCAACCTATGCCATGCTTTCCAGTTGAACCAATGACATTCAAGCCTGCCTCTCCCGCACTATAATGATTTTTTATTATGACATAATAAGATGCTCACTCGCGCCTGTCGCCCTGAACAAGGTCAGATAAAGCGGCAACCGATATCCGATTTTTATCTTGAATATTCTCTCCACAGTCTTACTCACTGTCGAAGTACTCCAAGCTAGACAAGTTTATGTTTAACAGTAAATGCCGCAAAATTGCTTTTCAGGAAAACATACCGTGTTTCCCCGAAAATGAGACAGGTTTTATTTCAATTTTTTTTTTCGGAAAAATAACACTAGAACCTATTTTTGAGGGATGTCTTCTACTTTCATTTATGAAAAACAAAGTATAATATTACGAGATTTTCAAATATACAAAATATGAAAACCGATATCCATTTACTTATAAATAAAACGTTTTAATTTCAAATAATTGCAAAACATAGATCAATAATCATTTAAAACGTCTATATAGGAAGGATATTTTGCTATAAACTAGGTTTAAAAAAATTCGCGCCATCGACTACGTCTTATTTTTGAAAATAGGGTTTGTTGAAAATATTTTATTATTTTGGAAGGAGGGTGGGGGTTTGACGTCACGCGTTGGATGTTTCTGTTTTTCTAGTCTTGTTCATTTTGTTCTCGGCCTAACCAGACTTACAAACTTTTCAAGTCAATTTTGAGAAAAATCATTATTATTTTATTTTTAAACATAGACTTGTATAAAGTAATTTATAATAAAAATTATGCTTTGACATCTTAATCATTGGTGTTCATTAATGTTATGCTCCTTTGTCGCTTTTGGCGGACTAACCTGGAGTCGAACCATGAGCTTCTAACCTACACTTTAAGCGTGATGATACTACAAGATTAAAAACTAGTTCATCTTCTATTGCAGGAATTCTCAATGACACATTTGTGAAATTTGCGAACGCACAATATTCGTCGAATAACATTGACTCTCGAATTTGAATGTAAACTTACGAACTCCTGGTCTGAGTTGACGGAACTCCAGGTGCCGCGGAACTCTGGTTGAAAACCACTGCCTTACAGGTTCACTCCTAATGACAACGAATTATTTGTCGAAACGTTTTCTCTATTTATAACTCTATTATTGATATTTTCTATGCTATACACCTGCATGACGTAACATCCTTAGTAAATCGTGGCAACCTATGTCATGACCCCTCCCCCACACGACGTAATAACAACACTCATAACAGCATTTGTTAGGATATCCGAGATATAGGGTGTCCATGAAATCTTAAAAAAAGTGCAAAAGGAATTTATTGATATCATATATTGTTTTGGCCCTCACAAATGTATTAAAAGAAGTAAAAATACTTGAACAATTACTGACTAAAAACAACAAACCTGGTTAGGATATATTGAGACTGACTTCATAACAAAATTAGAATTGTGAAGGGACTCTATGTACACCATGTGTATTCACAAACCTAACCCAGGATAGTGATATAAGTGTACCAAAGAGGGAAATGAAATTGTTTCGAGGAACCTGGAAAATCATACATACTACATTAATAATATTATTCCCAGCGATATATTAATACTCAGGGAGATATATATTCCAATCGCTATGAAATATATACGCGGCCTTTGTGATTTCCGATTGGTCGATCACTTCCTGAAGTCGAGAAACGACAAATTTTTTGCACCTAGAGCATATTAATAACATGTAATAACTAATAGTCCTATCACTGGTTCGACGGATGCGTTGGATTGTGCTAAACTAAACATCAGAACAGGATTTCAACTTTGTTCGGTATAGTACTACACGTCAAGCTGTAGGCAGCCAAAAATTATATTTTTTGAGGGAGGAGGGGGAATTTAATTTTTTAATATGACGTAATACAGCTGATTCGGGACTTTAGAAACCCGGCTCGGTGCTTTCTCAGTCTAGAAAGCGGGTATTTTTCTCCCGAAGTGATGCGTTTATTTTTATTTATTTGTAAACAATGAAAATGCGGTAATTAAAAATGAGTGCATTTTGGATCGTGTTTTATTTTTTAAAATGTGATTGAAAGTTTTCGAGAATTTTGAATGAACCTATAAATACAAAGTAACTAAAGCATGCTCTCCCTGTTTAACTAACTCGCCCCAACTTAGTCTCAGCGACTTTCCAATTTATAGCTATTATTACCTTACAGTTACGACAGCGCACATTGATATTACTTAGTGCCGAACGCTGCCTTCGCAAAATTGAATCAACGGTGAATATTTTTTTTATTAGTCAGCAAGTGGTATGTATGACTTTATATTGTACTTCAAGTTCGTGTTTTGCTCATAGAACGGTTTCGAATCTTTCAAAACTGTTGTTTTTTCGGGGCACACTTCCTACCTCAGTTTTTCTATTCATATTCTTCTATGTCTGCGTTACTCCCAACTAACGATAGGCGCGTTCTACAAACCACTGGCATGTGATTTCGTTTACACTAATTACCACAAAACAATAGCCTACAACAGCCATTGTTACAACATACATCCGTGCGCATACAAATATATAAATTTATGAACATTTTTATTAGTCGCAAAAAAATTGTTTGCTGGACGCATTTTGCCGATCACTGTCTCACAGTTTCACTACAAACAATAACGAATTATTTGTCGAAACGGTTTCTCTTCGTAAAACCCTATTATTAATATTCTCTATGCATCTGCATGACGTAACATCCTTAGTAAACCGCTGCAACCTAGGTCATGCCCCCTTCCCTCACACGATGTAATAACAACGCTTATAACGGTGTTTGTTAGGCTATCGAAGATATAGGATGTCCATAAGTCCTAAAATATTTTATATTTTGCAAAGGGAGTTCATCGATACTCTCGTCCAGTTACCAGTACCGTGTTGGGTCATATTAGACAGTAGGTTTGGGGAGAGAATCTCGATATATTGTTCTAAGTGTAATCTGTGAACGAGGGTAGATTCAACGCTGGTTTCATTCGCTTCTCCAATAACTGACTCACTGGTTAAGAACAAGAACGAAGAAACCCAAAAATGATCGAATCAATGTTTATTATCATGTTTGGTTATATACAGAAATCACATGGAGACAGCTATGAATTTATTTACTTAGCAAATACGTTTCAATAGACAAGGCGACCAGTTCAAGGGATGGGTTATACGGTTAATAATAAAATAATAGTATAGGAACAATATATAAGTGTGCAGTGGCAGGATTCAAGAGGCTCTTGCAATCCGTTCCTGTTTTTTTATGATTTAGTTCAGTATGTTTCTCTAAAATGAGAGAACCCGTTGTTAGCGAGTTCGTTGCAATAGAGAACCCGTTCTTAGTTTTTTGAATTCTGCCACTGAAAGTGAGTAATAATAAGTAAAAAGCAAGTTTCATTTATAATAGGACGAACATACTTGTATGGCCTTTGTCTAATTTTAATCACAGGCCGACTTCAGTGTGGAATAAAAATGCATAAGTAAAAATATCAGTAATTTAACTTTTATAAACACGTAAATTAGTCTCCTCTCATAAATAAAATCACGTTTAAAAGGTTTTAATGCTTGGAAAACAGTCTTTGTAAAAATATGCGTTTTAGTGAAATTGAAGAGTAATTTAAGATCGGATCGTTCACGGGCAGCTCATAAATTTTGCATAATCAGACATGGACATGTCATAATTTGAACATTTAGAACAACGGCCATAGAAAAGCGAACAAAAATTTTAATGAAAATCTATATAGATAACAACAGTCATTTAACTGTTTTTGTCTTTTTTATCATAGAATCCGTCAACAAAGTTCTGTCAGATTTTGATCTGGTTTTATATTTCACAGATGACACCGTTGAATGAGTAGGATGGTGGATCATTGATCATTCCCTGATATGCAAACTCTGGATCTTTATTGACACCAACACCAACATTTGTCCGCGATGCTTCGGGTTTCGGATAAGTAGGATACCACACTTCTGTTGCTATAGTGATTGGTCTTCCATTGGACAGCAAAAGCTGATTGTTCTGTAACAATTGAATAAACAGTTTTTAATATCTATTGCATGCAATGTTAATGCGGCTGACATATTACATGAAGAATGAAAATATTTGCGTGTAGTAATAGGCTTCATAGTGACAAATTACAAATTCTACAATATCGATCGGACGGCCAGGATATGACGTCATAATATATTAGAAATCATGTTTATTATTTTCAATTTTTAAATTATCTAATCTTTTAAATTACCAATAACGCATCGTTAACCTGTCCATCACATGATAATTTCAATAGTAAACCGCTTTTGGCCAATCGCTGACAAGATGAAGTTTACAAAAATGAGTCAAACTCTGCTGAGATTGTGATCCATCAACTGACCTTATACTCCATCCCAGTCCAGATGTCAATATATGTCCTACCAGCAGGCATCAGTGAACGTAGATAAGGGAGCAGCAGCTGGTAATGCGAGACGTCGTAAATATTCGCGGGTTTTCCGTTCATTGATTCGCAAGTTGGTTCGGCATTGTTGAAGGAGACGTTGTATACATCATACACAACTGCTCGGTAGCATTTTTTTCTCGTATGTGACGTCACAATTATCTGAAAAATTATTGGGGTCATTGAATATTTTATGTTAAAAATAAAACCGCTTTCAAAAATGACTTCATGAGTTCTGGGATTAAAATTTTCCCATTTGTCTTGGAACAATGTTTCTCAACCTATGGGTCGAAAATTTTTTGAGTCGCTTGTTTTTTCAACAAAAACCTAAAAGTTACTAATTTTATTTTCTAGTAAATTCATTGTTGCTCAGTAATAATTGTATATGTGGGAAGTATCACAGCGTAAATACTTGGCATCTGCTATTATTAGTCAGACAGTTGATTTTGTGACCATTCAAGCAATGAGCAATACGTATCGCATAGTATTTGAGCATATCTTTGGGTTGCGAGATTTTGTAAAATTTATTTAAAAAACATTTTGGTCGCTTGAAAATAAGGATTGAGAAACACTGCCTTGAAAGTATTGCGCTTCACATTCTACATTCAACTCGACTGAGCGACAAGGAATGAAATGCTAAAACGAAAAAATTCTGTTTTTTTGAAATGTGGTGGCTACCTTCGTATCCATCTCAGTTAATGAAACAAGGCAGGGCTGCATTAACCATTAAGCGAAATAAGTAAGTGCTTAGGACACAAAGAGAAAAGGGGTAACGCAGAAATTTTCATAGATAATTTTTTAATGGTGCTTCAGTGTTTAATGAAATAATTTGAGTTCGTCAGACGACCCAGACTGCGATACTGGCCCGATTGGTATAAATTTTCTATTTGTGTTTGTTTATATTTTGAACGACATAAATAGGGAACCAAAGACTTGAGTGCTTAGGCCTCCCAAACGACATGTTCCGGCATGTTGAGTTGCAGTCTGAAATATGCGATTCCTTGCAAAATATTGAAATAACTTACGTTGTTGCTTCTTTGCGAGACTTTCTTTAATCAGGTTGGCAATCTCTGTAAAAGATGAAATTTGTTTAAACGACGATGCAGGCATTCAAGTCCCAAATTAAAACACCATTATTATCAGTCGAAGTTCATGTTCACTTCACAATATATGAAGAACTTATTCAAATCATTATATTACACAAAATTCGCTGCTACTCTGGTAATAGAACTCATCCCATTGGTTGTGGGATCTCAGTTGGGACTTAAAACTGAATTCTACGAATCTCTTTATGAGATTAAAAGCGTAAATCACAATTAGTGCCACTTTGGTATGCGAATGAGGGCATGTCAAGCAATCAAAGTGTCAACCAAAAGTTGATGTCGCTAGATGTCTTTAGTTCAGTATGGGTATGGGGACCAGCTAATTTCTTATTACACGCACTTGGCGTAGATAACTCTACAAAGCGTAGGAGTCGTAAATCAATTTCAACACAAGCCCATATTTTGAGTAAAATTTCAAAGTTATAATGTAAAAATCATTAAGTGTTATGTTAGAAAGACATTGACGAGAGTATTTCTTAAATAAAACCGTCCGATTTACTGTTTTCGTTAAAATCAAATATGCATAAAGCATAATCAATAAATGATTTTTTTTTCAAATTAAAATATTTATTTAGCAGGGAACATGACTCGCACTTATCTGGCCTGCCCTTTAAAAAATCTTTTTTTTTAATTTCTTACCAGATCCGTCGCCTTTCTGTCAAATAAAGTTAAATAATGTTAACAAAACATAAGTTTTCAAAATTAGTTCTACAGAATAAGCCAGGCCGTAAAGTTGGAAAGGGTTTTTATTCAACTCCTGATTCCAAACCTGCGTTTCCCAACTGAGGATAATTTTTGTGATGTTTTTGGGGAGGCAATTTTAATAGAGGTACCGATAGATAAGGTGCGATACCTTTGGGGAAATCGGATTTAATTAGACAAGGTGGAAAGGATTTGAAATTTTATTCTCAAAGTCGAGACGGTTGTTTCAATCACAGCATTTCATGAATGATAAATAAAGTACTTAGTTTGTAATTATTTCAGTTTTACCTTGCAATCTCCTACAGAGACAAGTTTCCCTTTCACTAGTTTAGTGACGCAGACTCCATCTGTAAAATATAAAATGATACTAAGTGTGGGTAAACCTAATAGTTGCAGTCGGGTATTGCTGTATGTGATAGCGGAGTTGAAATGGGCAAAAGATTTTTTCGTATTTCACTCGGGGAGAGGAAAGCCGATAAGACGCCTTAGTAATATCGCAAACCACGGCCTCTCTTCCGGCTACCAGTCCATGTCGGGTATAGATTAGTTGGCCAGTTACTGTTTCAGATGCATGAACTTGATGGTGGAGGAAGCCAAACCGACAAGGGGCGGGGTCCAGAAATCCTCTCGATGAAAATGGGAAGCGAACCAAAAAGAAGTATCAGAGGTGCGATGGCAAGCGTATTCATAACGCAAAGATTAATAGAATGCGCCATGTCGCCGAGTTGCATGATGTCGGTTGAAATATTTTACGAGCACTAAGAGTTATAAAGAAAATGCGACTAGCGACTCTAACCAGGACCACGATGCCCTAAGTAACACTTATTATATTAAAATTGTCACAACTCTTACCAGGTAATTTTTTTCCGAACATGAAGCCGATGAAAAAGAAAAGGCAGAATACTTTAACAAAAATCATATTTGACTTATGAATTAGCCTGCTAAATGCTTAAGTGTAGAATGTCTGTAAAGTAACAAGAAGGATCAAATTTATTAACTGTTCAGCTCGTACAGGATGGCCCGCAAAACAGGACTCATAAATTTCTCATGGCTCAATACAAATATGAACGAATGCAAGTCTGTCTACAAAACCAGGACATTTGAAACATATTCTACATTGAACACCACTTTCGTGCAAACCGTCCTAGATTTCTGAAACTTCGGGGTATAACCATACACAAAGTTAACGCATGTTCAAGTATGAACAAAACTATTGTTTTTTTCGAGTTTTATAAAAAGTTTCCTTCGTTATCGTAGAAGTAATTTATGTTTTTTGACCACTCTGTATATGTTACTGAGTAAAGAAATGAATGAAGTGGAGTCGAGATTGGGATATGCCCACTCAACACACTCTGGCAGCAAACTACCCAGTCCCGAATTGCAACAATGTCAGCGTGTGTTTTCGTTGCGAACCGATATTAATCTATATGTAAGGAGATCTATTGTTTACGAGAAGACACAGAACCGTTTGAGCATCGACACCAAAATCAATACAGGTGGTAAGCATGGAAACCAAATCTTAGGTGAGTAAACTGCGATGTCATCATATTTACCGTATTTTACGAACCTCAAGGCGCGCACCTCAAATCTATTCCCAAAATCTATCGTGCACTCTACACTCAAGAGAAGCATCGGTACCGGATGCGTATTATAACCCAGTGCCCCTGACGGATGAAAAAAAATTATTAACAGGTGCATCATATGAAATACACATGCTATCTCGATTTAACCAATGACAAGATGCAACCGAGGTCACTCCCCCGCACTATATAATAACATTATCCACAGTAGGATATGTATTCCAAACGCTAGCGCTATGAAATATATACGCGCCCTTATGATTTCCGGTTGTCAGACCAAAATCTTCGAATTGCGTGTACCGAGATCACCATAAGATATAATACACGCATGTCCTTGGGGCCAGATACATGCAGCCAATGATATCTGACTCTATCTCAAACATTCCCTAGACAGACTTACACAGACTACACTAATCAAGCTGAACAAGTTTGTCCTCATTTTTAATGTTTTATAATCGCGGTCTATAGCACCTTTTCTATTCAATTCTGAAATCACCAGATGCGCTAAAATGCACAGTCCTACCACTGGTACTTGAGAAGCTGTTATTTATTGGAAGAACAAGGAATATTTCCGATTCTCCCCAATTTATTACACCCTTGGTGGGGTGGGGGGCATTGGATTTGAACCTGAGACTAATCAACTGCGATGTTATTACAGTTATCGTATCTTACGGACCATGAGGCTTCAAATATTTTTTATTCAGGAATCGATCGTGCATTTATGTTTAGATCACGTAGTGCTTCGTTGCCTACAATCAAAACAAACACCAATGCCGGTTGCGTCTCATAGTCCAGTGCCAAATACGTATGGAAAAAAATCCAAGAAATATATTGACAATGTGCCTGATAATCCGGTGCACCTTATGAACACACGTAATATAGCTATGCATAGGTCATGCCTTTCCAACGACAAGAAGCAACCTATGCAATGCTTCCCAATTGAACCAATGACATTCAAGCCTGCCTCTCCCACACTATAATGATTTTTTTTATTATGACATAATAAGATGCTCACTCGCGCCTCTCGCCCTGAACAAGGTCAGATAGAGCGGCAACCGATATCCGATTTTTATCTTGAATATTCTCTCCACAGACTTACTCACTGTCGAAGTACTCCAAGCTAGACAAGTTTATGCTTAACAGTAAATGCCGCAAAATCGCTTTTCAGGAAAACATACCGTGTTTCCCCGAAAATGAGACAGGTTTTATTTCAAAATTTTTTTTCGGAAAAATAACACTATAGATTATTTTTGAGGGATGTCTTCTACTTTCATTTATCAAAAACAAAGTATCATATTCCGAGATTTTCAAATATACAAAATATGAAAACCGATATCCATTTACTTATAAATAAAACGTTTTAATTTCAAATAATTGCAAAACATAGATCAATAATCATTTAAAACGTCTATATAGGAAGGATATTTTGCTATAAACCAGGTTTGAAAAAAATTCGCGCCATCGACCACGTCTTATTTTTGAAAATAGGTTTTGTTGAAAATATTTTATTATTTTGGAAGGAGGGTGTGGGTTTGACGTCACGCGTTGGATGTTTCTGTCTTTCTAGACTTGTTCATTTTGTTCTCGGCCTAACCAGACTTACAAACTTTTCAAGTAAATTTTGAGAAAAATCATTATTATTTTATTTTTAAACATAGAATTGTATAAAGTAATTTATAATAAAATTATGCTTTGACATCTTAATCTTTGGTGTTCATTAATGTTATGCTCCTTTGTCGCTTTTGGCAGACTAACCTGGAGTCGAACCATGAGCTTCTAACCTACACTTTAGGCGTGATGATACTACAAGATTAAAAACTAGTTCATCTTCTATTGCAGGAATTCTCAATGACACATTTGTGAAGTTTGCGAACGCACAATATTCGTCGAATAACATTGACTCTCGAATTTGAATGTAAACTTACGAACTCCTGGTCTGAGTTGACGGAACTTCAGATGCCGCGGAATCCTGGTTGAAAACCACTGCCTTACAGGTTCACTCAAAACGAATTACGGTATTTATCGAAACGGTTTCTCTTTTTATAACCCTATTATCAATATTTTCTGTGCTATACACCTGCATGACGTAACATCCTTAGTGAACCGCGGCAACCTATGTCATGACCCCTCCCCCACACGACGTAATAACAACACTCATAACAGCATTTGTTAGATATTCCGAGATTGGTCGATCACTTCCTGAAGCCGAGAAGTGCGGCGTTTTTTAAATTTTAAAGTCTTCAACTTTCGTGCCGTGCCCCTGGCCTAAAGCATAATAATAACATGTAATAGCTAATAGTCCTATCACAGGTTCGACGGATGCGTTGGGTTGTGCTAAACAAGACATCAGAACAGGATTTCATCTTTGGCCGGAATCGTACTCCATGCCAAAAGCTGTAGTCTATCCAGTCGTATTTATTTGTTGAGGGGAATTATGACGTAATACGACGCTTACTCGCGCTTTTAACTTTGCCTAAAATTATAGTCTCCGATTCCAGACTCGAGACTTTTATTTAGAAACTCGAGTTTGGAGCTTTCTCAATCTCAAACGCGGTTTTCATTCTCTTTTAAAGTGATGCGTTTAGTTTCTTATAATATATTAAAAATGGCGGTACATGCATTAATAATTTAAACTGAGTGTATTTTAGATTGTATTTTACTGTTCAAATTGTATTTAAAATGCTTTCGTAAATTTTGAATGAACAGATAAATACAACGTAAATAGAGTATGTTCTTCCTGTCTAAACCAGACTCAACTTGCAAAGTCTCAGCACCAGTCCAATCTGATATTATTTTTATCTAAAACAACCGCCTTCCATTTACGACAACACACATTATTACTCATTGCCGAATGCTGTTTTCAAAAGTTTGAATCAATTACCCGTAAATAGAACAAAAACTATTCGTCAGCAATTGCTATGTGTGACTTTAAATTCGTGCTGCACTCATAGAAACAAGCTTCGAATTTCAAAACAAAAACCTCAAAACCCGGGTCGGACTTCCCACTACATGCACCGAAGGTTTCTAATTATCTTAGTTCTTTCCATTTTTTGCTTAGACTGACGAGGTCGCCTATAAACAATCGCTCTACTAAACATCAAGATATGGCGCTACCGCGACATGTATGTCTGCGTTAATTACAACTAAGGCACATTGTGGAAAGAACAAGCGTTCGCTTACGCTAATTACTAGAAAACAAATTTCAGTACCATATTGTCAATGTTTTGGACTGCCTTCGGTATAAAGAAATTTTCAGTGCAGCGGAACCCAATGAAACATCCCAGACGCTCGAGTAACCCCAGTGCAAATGATTGAAGTTTTATTTGTTATCATAACCCCTACGGCCTGCGGGACAAATGTGGCCCTCAAGAAAAAATATTTCGGCCCGCGGAGAAGTGCCAATTTGGAATGACGTGCGGCCCGCGATACGAGTTTTTAATTTAATTTGGTACGTTCGAGTAATTCTAATCCAGGAGTTCCCAAACCGCGGGCCAAATCCGGCCCACATAACGATTTGAAATGGCCCGCCGAGCTTAATTGTAGGCTCAGAGATATCAAAAAGCAAACGAAAACTAGACGCTGAAAACGGACGTTTCTTGGATAAATGTCAGTGTTCGTATTTCTACATTGGAAAGAATCACCCTCCAGCGATTAGTCTTCTTTGCCAACGCACTATTCCAGTTTTGAAGGAATACGACATTAATTAAGCGCCATTATAAGTCGAACAAACATGTTTTAAAAATTTTCAAATGAAAGCGAATTCAGAACCCCAGAACCCCAGAACAGAACCCCAGCTAAACCGTCGCGTACTTTCGGGCGCTACACTTTTCCGGCCCGCGAACACCCTTCCGATTCTAATTTTGGCCCGCGGCTGATAAAGTTTGGGAACCCCTATTCTAATCCCTTTGCGCTGCAAAGTCTATAACTGAATTCAATTTATTATCTATGACGTTACAATGCTTTTAACAGCTAGATTGTGCAAACAACGAATGCCACAAGATTAATATCCAAAATATTTGTGCCTACAACTACTAGAGATATATTAATACTCAGGAAGATATATATTCCAATCGCTATGAAATATAAACGCGCCCTTTATGATTTCCAATTGGTCGATCACTTCCTGAAGTCGAGAAACGACAAATTTCTTGCACCTAGAGCATAATAATAACATGTAATAGCTAATAGTCCTATCACAGGTTCGACGGATGCGTTGGATTGTGCTAAACTAAACATCAGAACAGGATTTCAATTTTGGTCGAAATAGTACTACACGCCAAGCTTTTTTGAGAGAGGGGGGGGGGGGATTAATTTTTTAATATGACGTAATACAGCTGATTCAGAACTTTAGCAACCCGTTTCGGGGCTTTCTCAGTCTCGAAAGCGGGTATTTTTCTCCCGAAGTGATGCGTTTATTGTTATATATTTGTAAACAATGAAAATGCGGTAATTAAAATGAGTGCATTTTGGATCGTGTTTTATTTCACAAATTATGATTAAAAGCTTTCGAATTTTGAATGAACCTGTAAATACAAAGTAACTAAAGCATGCTCTAACTAACTCGCCCCAACTTAGTCTCAGCGACTTTCCAATTTATAGCTATTATTACCTTACAGTTACGACAGCGCACATTGATATTACTTAGTGTCGAACGCTGCCTTCGCAAATTTGAATCAACTACCCGTGAATAGTTTTTTAAAAGTCAGCAAGTGGTATGTATGACTTTATATTGTACTTCAAGTTCGTGTTTTGCTCATAGAAACGGTTTCGAATATTTCAAAACCGTTGTTTTCGCGGGGCAAACTTCCTACCTCAGTGTTTCCATTTATATTCTTCTATGTCTGCGTTACTCACAACTAACGATAGGCGCGTTCTACAAACCACTGGCATGTGATTTCGTTTACACTATTTACTACAAAACAATAGACTACAACAGCCATTGTTACGACATACATCCTTGGGCATACAAATATATAAATTCATGAACATTTTTATTAGTCGCAAAAAAATTTTTTGCTGGACGCATTTTGCCGATCACTGTCTCACAGTTTCACTACAAACAATAACGAATTATTTGTCGAAACGGTTTCTCATCGTAAAACCCTATTATTAATATTTTCTATGCATCTGCATGATGTAACATCCTTAGTAAACCGCTGCAACCTAGGTCATGCCCCCTCCCTCACACGATGTAATAACAACGCTTATAACGGTGTTTGTTAGGCTATCGAAGATATAGGGTGTCCATAAGTCCTAAAATATTTTATATTTTGCAAAGGGAGTTCATCGATACTCTCGTCCAGTTACCAGTACCGTGTTGGGTCATATTAGATATTAGGTTTGGGCAGAGAATTTCGATATATTGTTCTGAGTGTAATCTGTGAACGAGGGTAGATTCAACGCTTTTCCCAGATATCTGGTTTCATTCGCTTCTCCAATAACTGACTCACTGTTTCAGAACAAGAACGAAGAAACCCAAAAATGATTGAATCAATGTTTATTATCATGTTTGGTTATATACAGAAATCACATGGAGACAGCTATGAATTTATTTACTGGGCAAATACGTTTCAATAGACAAGGCGACCAATTCAAGGTACGGTTAATGATAGAATAATAGTATAGGAACAATATATAAGTGAGCAGTGGCAGGATTCAAGGGGTTCTTGCAAACCGTTCCTGTATTTTTTATGATTTAGTTCAGTATGTTTCTCTAAAATGAGAGAACCCGTTGTTAGCGAGTTCGATGCAATAGAGAACCCGTTCTTAGATTTTTGAATTCTGCCACTGAAAGTGAGTAATCCTAAGTAAAAATCAAGTTTCATTTATATTAGGACGAACATACTTGTGTGGCCTTTGTCTAATCATATTCACAGGCCAGCTTCAGTGTGGAATAAAAATGCATAAGTAAAAATATTAGTAATTTAACTTTTATAAACACGTAATTTAGACTTCTTTCATAAATAAAATCGGGTTTTAAGGCTTGAAAAACAGACTTTGTAAAAAAATGCGATTTAGTAAAATTGAAGAGTAATTTAAGATCAGATCGTTCATGGGCAGCTTATAAATTTTGCATAATCAGACATGGACCTATCATAATTAGAACATTTAGAACAACGGCCATAGAAAAGCGAACAAAAATTTTAATGAAAATCTATATAGATAACAACAGTCATTTAACTGTTTTTGTCTTTTTTATCATTGAATCCGTCAACGAAGTTTTGTCAGGTTTTGATCTGGTTTTATATTTCACAGATGACACCGTTGGTTGAGGGGGATGGTGGATGATTGAACATTCCCTGATTTGCATACTCTGGATCTTTATTGACACTAACACCAACATTTGTCCACAATGCATCGGATCCCGGATAAGTAGGATACCACACTTCTGTTGCTATAGTGATTGGTCTTCCATTGGACAGCAAAAGCTGATTGTTCTGTCACAATTGAATGAACAGTTTAAATATCTGTTGCTTGAACTGTTAATGCAACTGACATATTAGATGAAGAATGAAAATATTTGCGTGTAGGAATAGGCTCCGTAGTAAAGGTAATAGGGGGTAACGTTACATAAAAATGGGTAAAAAGCAAAAATTAATGAATTAAAAATGCTAAAATATTTGGAAATTAAAAAAAACGCGATCGGACGACTCGGATATGACGTCATAATATCTTGGAAATCATGTTTAATATTTGTAATTTTTATCAATCGCTCAAATTAACAATAAGGCATCGTTTACCTGCCCATCATTTGATACTTTTAATAATAAACCGCTTTTGATAAATTGTACCCAATATGAAGATTACAAGAAAGAGTCAAACTCTACTGAGATTGTGATCCATCAACTGACCTTATACTCTATCCCAGTCCAGATGTCAATCCATGTCCAACCAGCAGGCATCAGTGAACGTAGATAAGGGAGCAGCAGCTGGTAATGCTTGAGGTCGTAAATATTCGCGGGTTTTCCGTTCTTTGATTTGCAGATTGCAACGTCATAGAATCTGGGAACAAAGGTCGGTTTTTTAGTTCAATTCAACTTCATCCTGAATCAATTCTAGGGAGAGAAAAGCCGATAAGACAAACCAAGAACGGCGGAACAGATTGTTCAGATGTATGGCGGTGGACGGAGTCGTAACCGACTAGTGGTGGGGTTAATCACGCAGCGACGACCCGGAGTCCAATACTTGTAATATTAGGTAAATTAAATCTATTTGTAAACCCACGCGACATCCATTCCTAGCACTTGGGCGGTTGTGGCATATTCTATAGTCAAATTATCAAATCATAAAACACAAATATAAATTACTTTCAGCCTTTATCTTCTCATCACGACTCTTCTTAATCAGTCTGACGATATCTGTAAGAAAATTGATTTATTTGTGAGTAAAGCAAGGCGTTTTTAAATCAGTCTTGCCTTGTTATTTTTTCTCGTATGATATTAAATAACTTTAACTAACCATAATATGACAACAGCATATAGAAAATCGTTGTGAATGAGTTTTGCCAAACTTTTTACAAGATTGAAAATAACAGGCAATTGAAATGCAATGCCAGAAAAATTCTAGAAAGCGCCGTTTCACCAAATAAGAGCCTAATTCGGAATTGAAAGTCTTAATTGAAAACTGTTACTATTGGACAGGTTATTTTGAACCCGTGCGTAAATATGAATCAAAGTCATATGTTTAGTGCAGGGTAATTATTTGTGAACCCAAAACACATCATAGAGTAGGAAGAACTCACCGGATCCATCGTTTTTCTGTGAAATAAATAAAAAAAGCAGATGATTAGTAAAGTAATTATAACACGTAAGTTGTATCAGATTTTATTAGTTGTGTGACATGCGTGACAGAAGTCGGATTTAAAATTGTTTACGCGATTCAGAAAATAAAAGCTTCCAGTCAGTTGAAAAATTAGCGTTTCTTAAACAGTGGTTCCCAAATCGCGGCTGGCGGTCTAATTACTACCCACGTAACAATTTAGAATGGCCCGCCGTATTCGAATGAAATAGTTTAACAGTTTATGTTTTCTTTTTGTGTTCTAGATGCCGCTAATTAGAGAGATCGTTGCCTGCTTGCTCAAACCTTGTTTGGAGTCGAAGTGTGAAAATGCCCGATTAAAAAAATAGCAACTGTAATTTTACCTCGCAATCTCCAACTTGAACGAGTTTCCCATTCACGATCTTGGAAACGCAGGCTCCAGCTGTCAAAAATAAAACGTAAAGTCA